>MIQA02005392.1:0-20928 GCA_001887855.2 Sclerospora graminicola | reverse complement strand
AGTACTGACGGGTACACAAGGTGAGCTTTCAACATGCAACATCCGAGCAGTCACGATCAAGCGGATGAAAGTGACCGATCTAGCCGGCCGGATGCCGGATCAGATCATGACTCGGATGGACGGAGTACCCCCTCCGGTAGTCAGTCGTCTGGGACCCCCGTGGGTGTTCGCGTCTCAGTTAGGAAGAATTTGTGAGAGCGACTACACCACACTATCAAGAGATTCAAACTGAAGTGAAAGTTCTAAATGCTATTGTTGATGCGCGCCATTTTGATTCTACAATTTTTTACAATCCTTCTAGCCTGTAACACATGAAAATCCCAAATGCTTTAAAACTGCTTCAAATATAGGAGCGTCGCCTTTAAGATATCGTCATCTATAAGATATATTTTAGTAACTTATTATGCCTTTCACATTTTTTGGCGGAAATCATCTTATTTTGCGAAAATTATCCCCTATATGTGACATGTGATCAAGAAATACTGCGCTGACAATTCTTACCAACGTGGATTTAAGAGGGGAAGTCTATATACAACTCACGTTTTGGCTAAATCCAACTAGGACTCAGAAATGGTTAGGGTTGTCAATAAAGTATACAATTGCTACATGTATAGTTTTGATAGAAGCATGCATAATCGTATCAAACATCCACTACGCGAATACTTTATCCATTTCAGCTGGCTTCTGTGCCTTACCGCTACCGTACAATTGGCTTCATGCTCTTCCGCATATTCAATACGGTCTAAATGTAGCATTTCACCTTTTGCAAATTCTCCACTAGCCAATTCAACAGCCTTCAATCGTAAAAAATCCAACACTGACTGCTTCCCCTCGAACGGTATCATGCACCGCGACGTTAAGCCACATAATGTCAAGATTGACCGCGAAAAACACCAGTTGCGTTTGATTGATTGGGGACTTGCCGAGTTCTACCACCCAGGCCGTGAATACAGTGTGCGTGTAGCTAGCCGTTACTTCAAGGAGCCAGAGCTACTCGAGGACATGGAAGAGTATGATTATTCGCTAAACATGTGGGGCCTAGGTTGCGCTATGATCTTTCGAAGGAACCGTTTATTCATGGCCACGATAACTGCTACCTGCTCGTGGAGATTGCCAAGGTGAAAGGCACGGACAACTATCTAATTACGTACGATTTGGAGTTTTATTCGCAATACGACGGTATTCTGGGTGCGTACACGAAAAAGCCGTGGGTAAAGTTCATTACACAAGAGAATAAGCATTTGCTGTCCGCCGAAGCCCGTTGATTTTCTGGATGGTCTACTGCGTTAAGAACGACTTATAGACTATGCAGCACGCGTACTTTCAAGCTGTACGTGTTGTGGCCGGGCAGAATCTGCGTGGTGGCGTGCATCAATGACGAAATCACCAGTGTTGCCGATTCAAGTGCGAAAAGTCATGGTGATGATTCTGTTTCCATGCGGAGTTATGGCTGACTAGGGGCGAAGGTTGGGTACCCTCGTTTGTCAAAGGGGAAGGTGACCTCAATTACATTAGTGTGACCAATATCTCGGAAAGGTCCCTCATCTTGCATGAAGACGTGATCATTGGAATGTGGCTGGCCGAGAACAAGGTGCCCCGCTTGAACGGACCAGTTGCTGTTGGCGAGTCACTGGCGCAATCGAAGAATCCATGTGATGAGATAATGGGCGAAGGGTAGATTTTACAGAGCGAGATAATAAACGACACAAAGATATGAGCATTCGTGTCTCAACATGTTTGGTATACTTCAGTCAAAACCCGATCTACCTGTGCATTGGACTCCAACTGTATACTTTTTGACAAAACCTAAACATTTCTGAGTCTTAGTTAGATTTATCTCAAACGTGAGCTGAATATAGACTTCCCCGATTTAATATGTCTAAACAACACGAATTATGTCGCCCACACAACGATTTAGGCCAAGAGTTGAAAGATTGGCGGGTGACCAGTCGCCAATCCAGCATTTTCCGGCGCCTGACCACGTTTTGATCCATGCAATTTTGCTATTTATTATCTCACTAAATGTACTCCCAAAAGAACCAGCAAAACGATTATCACACGATCTTATTATTCTTCGTAAAGATGGTGGCATGTATGGAAGTCAATCCTGGTGTACGAAATGTGTAGAGACGTTCAGAAGTACTAAGTGAGCTCTTGAAGAAATCGCCAAAGAAGAGAGTAATTGTAGCAGGTACTTGTTCTAAAGTTTGATGAAGGCGTTGTTTACGTTGAGTGCAAACAACGCCTTTAATCAGGCTCCACCGTAGAGCAACTACAGGAGCGCTCACCCGACCACTCAAGGAAAACGTGGAGATGATTGTAAGCTCCGTCTGTAAGAACTTTCAGCAAGTGGTGTCAACGCAGACAGCAAGAGAAACTATTGATAGTGGCGGGGGGTACTACTATGACAGTTGTCGTCGTCCGGTGGACTATAGTGAGAAAAACATGCAAGTATCTCCCGGTTTTACAGAGCAGATGGACCGCATCATTCTAGCCTGTCACAGTGGTGCCTCAGAGCTTGTGCTCAACTCCGTTGTGACCGAGAAGCTGTGGTTCCATCGACACGAAGGTACCCAGGCGTTGCCTTTGATAGACAGAAGAAGCAAACGAAGCAAAGTAGTAAAAAAATCCCAAACGTGCGGGTGGCAGTAGCTCGAGCTGACTAGCAAACAAGAAGAAAAAGTAAGTAAGCAAGCTCTCTGGTAGCAAACGTCGTCGACAATAGCGCGTTAAGGCTGTAGGGAATCAGGTGGAAGAGAACATTCAACTGGACGCCGAAGAAAAGAAGCTTAAACATCTTAAGGCTGAACATCTATATCAGGTGGACAACAAGGGCGGCAATGCACCCGTTCCGCTGACAAAGTGACAAATTGCAGAACGATCCACTACTGGCCAGTACGAGAAAAGTTGATGCATCTAAGTGCAGCAAGAGTGAGATTTTGGTGGTCAGGAAGATGCAGCAGCGAGATAATCGGTTAAAAATGCTTGAACAGGAAGAGAAGATGAAGAAGAAGGTTAAAGAGCTGTGGGGTCAAGACAGCAGCGTAAAAGATAACGAGCAGAACTAACTGGTAAACGAGTACGTCGGTGCCTGTTATAGTGAAAAAGACCAAGCGGCGTAAACTTGTAGCTTCAACCAAGTATAAGGTACCTACGGTTGAGGTAGCACTTGCAGGCCAATTATACTATCCGGACTTTGATGCACATCAAGACTTTTCGGTGGAGGCAGTAGCAGAAGAGCTCGAGCGTAGAGAAAAAAGCGCCCATATGCAAGAGCATATAGCCCTTGGCATGTCGAAGGAAACGCAGCAATACATTAAACAGGAATCGTCAGAATTGGAGGCAGAGTCCAGCAACTCAGAAGACGAGCACGATACAATCACGAAGGCAGATAGTGGTGGTGGAGTTTAGATTCAAGTATTTTTACTGATGTTGCAATCTTGGTATATGTAGACCCGAAAGTTACCTGAAAAACTGACCCGTGCTCAGCGTAACAAGCGTTCACGACAAAAGCAGATGGACATGAAACTACGAAGTCGACGGGACGAGAAGGTTGTTTTAAAGCAGATCAACTCGTACGTTCAGCATCTGAGTTTATCGCTAAGACCAAAGTCATTTAACATAATCTTCTTGCTTTATCAATGATGTCATAGTTCCTCTCGCATTCTCCAAGAAATTGTTAAGTGCGAGAAAGAAGTGGCAAAAAATTGGAGCTGAAAAAAAATCAAAAGAAGCAAAAGTTACATGAGGAATACCTCATTCGCGTGGCTGGGAAGTATATGTAAGTGCATTGTGTAGTGAAGTTCTCTCTGATCTTCATGCGTCACGGTTGACTATTATTCTTCCACATTATATAATGCAGCAAATTGGAACGCTCGACGCCAGTCTCGATCTCGGAAGAGCTAACTGGCAATCTTCGTACTTTGAAGTCTAAAGGCAATCCTCTTCTGGATCGCTTTGACAGTTTACATAAGCGCAACCAGATTGAAATAGGTCATCCAAAAACTCACATACAGGAGAAACTTCAAGTGCAACCAACGCTGCGAAGCTGTCTAAAATAAATGTCTTTTTTTAGATACGTTGGCTGCTTGACATGGAAAAGCTTTAGAGATAACAGTGGCTTCTGTGTACTTTTGCATGACTTCTCTGTTTCAAACGATGCTTTAACGCAAAAGGCAAAGGAGTTCGTCAAGCGGACGTCGTAATGCACAAGAATCAATTAGTGGGAATAACGACGTGACGAGCGAAGATAAGAAGATGCCGCATGGAGACCCGAGTGACTCTCCATAGCAAAGAATTTACAATGTGGGGCATCATCTCGTCTGGCATTCGCAATAAAATTTTCTTGTATACATCCTACGGCAGTTTATGGCGCAATACAGCAATCCAAGCCAGACTAAAAACATATCGGTGTTGCTTTACATTGCGTACACCTCTTGTTTCCTTTATCTTTTTCGTCTTCGTATCAGTTAGCTGTACGTGATATTTGCACAGAATGAGAATTGTTTTTAAATTCAAGCTCAAAACTTACACGTCAATCACAGCCTTTGCCCAATCGCTGCTCGAGGCTTTGTCGTCGGGGTAGAGAATCGTGTATTTTGACGCGATTACAACCAGCGACGGATTTAGCTGTGGAGTTACAGCTGCCATATGCTAATTTTAGCAACGCTTAATTATGGTAAAATTCGAATTGTGTGGTAAACCGAACAATGATTTGCTGACAGAATTACAATAAATTATCCGTGTCGTTCTAAATTTGCGATACAGCCCCTATTTAGCATAGGGTTTAGGGCTACCATGTCTGAAACAACGAATACCATATCCAAGCCAGCTGACGACCCCGGATCCGGGGTCGAGCACAGTGAAGTTCAACCCGACGGGTTGAACACACACAATAGGAATGACTTTGCGGGAGAGACCTTATCATTTCAAGATAAGGTAGGGGAAGAGTCAGTCCGATGAGGGTCCCAACCCGCCGTTATTAATCGGCCAGTGGTTTATTGAATACCGGTTTGTAAACCGGTAATAATATTAGTACCAAAGTACCGGAACCAAGCACCGAAATCGAACCAATGGTACAAAGTACCTCAACTGTACCAGGTACCGATATATTACCGGAGTACAACCCGGCATTCCTATTCGGCGGACAGGGGGTTAATGAATGCGGACAGCGCTGGGACAGATGTTGATGCAGTTCCGGACCCGGAGTCACTGGCCGCGGCGATTAAAACAGCGTTATGACTTGCTACAACGACGCGCCCACGGGTACAAGCATGGCTGGAACTTATGCAGGACCTATTTGCCGCAATCTATGTAAAAGTGAAGGGACCATTATCGCGGTTGTCAGACGTGGCTAAACGCTTTCAGATCTTAAAACCTGTGGAACTGAAGAGATTATTAGATTACTTTGAAATTATCGTCATGGAAAATAATAACGAGTGGACGGTCTGGAGACATAAAGTGGTAGGAGCTGCACTAGTTGCTCAGCGTTCATCGCAAGGGTTCGAGAACATTCTAAAAAAAATGGTCAAGAACATGTTAAAAGGCTAATTTGATTCCGCCTGCCCTGCAAGGATGGCAACGAAAGTGGCTGGGCCAAGTCAGGGAAACCGAATACGGAGAAACAACTGAGTGCAAAAATGTCACGAAGCCGTTTCTATTAAAACATATATATTTTCGGCAGTGGAAATCACTCGACTGAGAGCAGTATGCGTGAAGACCATGGAAAGTTTGCACCGTCGAAATTGAGAGAAGGAGCGGATGACGAATATAGAATTGTCCAGGGTCTGGTTGTGGGGCACATCATTGCTCGTCAATTGCCTCAATTTCTAAAGCGGATAATGAAAACAGATAAGCAAGTACGTCTCGTTCATACTATTAGAGCGCAAGTGGAAGGATGTCTTGTGATGGAATTGCGAGGCGAAAGCCCAATTAAGGAGGCGTTTTTAAGTACGAAGTGCATCCAAGAGACGGCAGCATCGACTAGGGGGACGGGCTCACCTGCGTTATGGCAGATGGTGGCACAAGTTAAAAATATCAGCTACAATGTTGGTGATCACTCCCTTTATTTTCATTTTTTACGAGAGAAATGGCGAAAACATTTACAGGGGTCCGTGTTCCCTTTCACCGATACAAACATTCACTACGCAATCTCCACCTAGAAGATCGGTCCCCAGGGAAACAGCGTGGGGTGCTCAAGTAGATCAAAATGGAGAACCCTATAGCCAAAATGGCTTTTATTCATGCATCCTCAAGAATATTACTCGTTCGATGGTTTTATTAAAGTTAACTGTTTTCCTAAAGTCTATTCTTGGAATGGAATTTCAACTCGACGATCTTGACAAGAGTGGCCCCTTTCAGACACGTCGACACTTCGGGAGCTGAATCTGAGGCGTGTTCATCGGCGCTAGCAGGGGTCAAGCGACTATACTGGTGCCACACCATGATTGTCATAGAACATCCGTCTATTAAAGGACGGACCCAGTGTCTCAGATGTGGAAAAACGGGGCATCAAATGCGCAAATGCACGACACCGTTAATCGATTTACTTAAAACAAACTGTACCCAGGTTAAACCGGAGGATCTCAAAACATTGACTATTCCGGCGGCAACTTTCACTAGTATGGAGGATTTACGTCAACAAGTGGATCGAACACGTGAGCGGCAGCTGGAACAGACCAGTAAAGAGGAGTCTGCCAAGGAGGCACCTGCTAAAGGTTTGAAGGAGAAAAATGATGACATTCCTCAACATTCTATCTACAAAGATGGGGACCCGAAACTAACTCATCATGAGCTAGATGGCAAGCAAGTCCGGGCACGTAGTGCACAGTCTGCACCTAACGCACTCCCAGGGTGGGTGACAGTGAAACAACGGAAGAAGACTGAAAACACCACTCCTCCCCAAAAGACGACAACTGATAAGAACCAAGTCAAACAGGAATTTATCTCTAGCTTACAAGAGGATATTCGTAAGTCTCACCGTGGGACAGAACGCTCGGGACAGAAGGATGTAAACATGGACGTACCACCTATTCGGGACGACCAAGGAGCAGCCCAAGACGCAGATGATCCACAAGCAGGATCACGTAGTAAGAGCCCCAAGCAACGGGTTAAGGAGCAACAAAGCTCACTGCTAAACAGCGCAAGCAGGAGAAAATTTTCATAAGAAAACTAGCGCACTCCTCATGGTAGAAGGCCAAATAAAAGCCAAGATTTACGAATCCATTGACGACATTACTCAGGAGCAAGGCCCGTTAGATGTATCTCCACATCTAAAGGATCCAGACAACAATGATATAGTGTTTCACTCGGTCCGTGCGTTGACCGACTTTTTATCACTTAAACCGGTGCGTACGCCAGCCACCGGTAAATGTCAGGTTTATGCGATCAGCCAAGCTTTGACTTTGTGGGCGTTAGATGGAGACAAAATTCCGACACTGGAGGATTTAGCCTCAAAGATGAAAGAGGGATGTTTGGTTCGGGCATTAATTGACTTTGATATCAAGTTTCCACCGGGCATCCGGAAACAAACGCTATTTGGTCTAGGAAGAGCTTATCCACGAATCTCTGCGAAAGAATCGAAGCTGGTATTTTCGGGATTTTGCACAGAGCAGTTCGAAACTAGAAGAAACCATTCCCATGTCAGCCTGGGGAAGTAATGATACACTGTCAACCATGAGCACCCTACTGCAAAAAGAGATTTTTGTTCTAAGCCAAGGGGAAAAGGGCACTACACCAGGAGTGTTAATCTACACTCCCGAAACCCGTACGTTTCAAAACAAAAAAATACCAAATGAGTGGGGAATACCTCATTACAACCCAAGCATTCTGTGAAAAGATCCGGCACCATATGGAGGTCTTTCAATCTGAAGGATCAGCGGCCCAGCTGCCTCTTATATCACATTTCGGGGGGAACACTACTCGGCCTTACGTTTTGGAAATCGAGAAATGACCAAGGATGATATTGATATGGAAACTAGCAGTAGCGATGAAGATTATGATGACGAGAAGGAATCCCAGGTTCCAATGGACAGTCTCCCAAAGGAGAACTCAGCAGGTTCGAGCGCCATTCAACCTATTGAGGTAGATGTATCAATGGATGAGAATGATAGTGAAGAGGACCATTCGGAAACTCTAACGGTACACGGATTAGTCAAGAAGACGACTATGCAGCGAAATCCCCATGGGATCCGGACTCGTGGGAGGGTGACTTCGAGGACATCATCACCCGCCTTACTGGCCCAACGATCTACGATGCCCTCATGTGCGAGATTCATCAAATTATCGGAACCGGCGATCCGAGGATGAGAGAGGTCCTGAACTTTCTCACCGATACTGTCACCCAGCTGTCGCTTCCAGAGCAGGAACACCTGTTAAGTGCTGACTTGGATGACTTATCTACACGCACCTGGTTTTTACAAAAATACCAGATTTCAGAACCTATTTTGCATCAATGGTATAGCAAAGTCTGGCAGGACTATCAGCCAGAACCCGAAACCTTGCTGCTCCCTAGTTCGCAATCATCTGGATCAGAGTTTGTTCCAACGGATTCGCAAACTTCAGAGGGTATGGACAGAGATGAGCCAGAGGAAAATAGTTACAGTTCAAAAGGAATTTGCAGACGGGACAATATTGTTATGGGGGTGCCACAGGAAGAAACCCTCCCGGTCGTGCGAGAATTGGTTGATGACTTCAATGAATGAGAGGAAGCAAAAGATTTATCAATTACTCTGGCAGACTTTACAGAACTCTGGAACACGTTACAACCGGAATGGGAACGAAACACCAGTATCGCTTTTCCCGCAGTGGCTTCGACTAAAGTAGTTTTGATGAAAGCGGTGAAATTTGAAGCCAATCGACTACTACATCTGCTAAAGGACATTTCAGGCACATATCATATATTAGAAGGCCTTCATTCTGGGGTGCTTACAGAATTAACTAAGAAATGGCGTGAACAGTGCTGGATTGCGACGGTGGGAACTGGGAAAACCCAGGGACTAGCGGATATTCCCGCCGAGTGGTTCAATACATGGGAGGACCGGTACTTACAGGTATCGACACCAGCCCAGAAACTAGCCATTCTCAACAGTCGGCAAGAATGGACACGTCTGCGGAAAATGAAATATGGGGGAAGCGCCACACTACGAATGCTCTCGCCAAAACAAACTGGAGTACTGGTTCAAGGACTACTCAGCGCGTTCCGACATGCAGAACAGGTAGCGGCGCTTATTGGCCTGGATCACCCCACCCGACGGATTCAATTGTTACGTTATTCCAACGTCATATGCCAGCCCGCTCAACGTTGACACAATATACGGCGTGTATTGATGCAATAGAACGGGGGGGCTAGTTCGAGTTGGAAGCAGCTTACTTCCTTTATGACATCAGAGCAGGTGGTCATATCAGCTCAACAAAGTCAGTGTAACAGTACGAGTACCATATTACCGGTACAATTAAACGGGGATGGTACCGATTTATCGGTACAACACCGGTACTAAGGGCACCGACATGGTCAGTATTATGAAAAATCATTATTATAACCTCAACTCTTTGGACACATATATCAAACACCGGTTATTACGGGATATGCAATTCGACCCAAACAGGTCACAATATCGTCCTCGAACAGCTGGGGCTACTTACTCGATTATTAGTCAAAACGTGAGAGGTTTCACATCGCGAGACATTAACGAATGGCTGGTAGCATGGCGGTTAGGGAATGTAGGACAGCAACCTCATCTTATCCTTCTCCAAGAAACACATATCACAACGGACACGGAAACATTAGATGTTGCTACTAAATGGGCAAGTGTGGGGAGTATATCATAAAACGATAACCCTGTCATATTGGAGTGTTTTTGACAAGAAACAAGGTGGAGTAGCTATTTTAGTGCGTCCTGATGTAGCCCACTCTATATCCCCGTGGAAACTCAGAGATTGGTCACATCGATTTATTGCTGTACAATGGGATGGACGTACCATTATTAATATTTATGGGCCTTCTGGGGACGCGATCCGACTTGAAATAAGTTTAAAGTGCTTATATGACCAACAACCAGCACCAGATCACACCCCGCATCGACGTCAGCAGGACAACTCACGAATCCGGACGGCGGATATATGCTCTACACCCACTGAGCCTAATCTACACTCTAGTTTTTCGATGTTTATAGTTAAGATTAATTAGACTACATTTTACTACTACTACTAAATTATCCTTGTATATTTTGTGTCTCATGTGTTACAGCATCATTCGTGCAACGTCTACAGCGATGCAAACAACGTTTGTAACCCAAGAACATGCAGGCGCCTTCATGGGCATTTCCTCTTCCTTGACGGTGAACTAAGTGCTGCAGAATTTTGGTCAATGGCTATTTGTATGCACTCTTATCATGCGTGAATGTATGTTTGTTCTTCGATATTTGTATGTTTGTTCTTCGACATTTAGTTTTTAATGTATGTTTGTTCTTCGATATTTGTATGTTTGTTCTTCGATATTTAGTTTTTATCAGGATGGATATACACTTTTCACATAGATGGACCAGCGTATAGCGCAGCGGGTCTAGCTGCCATGAGTGCTGGATTATTCTACTGCTTACCTCACCCCGCAAAAGCGGGCAAGTCGCACGGCACAGCGTTCGAGGGGAAAAACAACTGGGCGGCGACAAAGAAAAAGGCTAGCGATTAGAAAAAAATAACTTATAGTGTGGTATCAACAGCTACAGTACTAATTTTTTTAAGCATCTTATCAGTTATCTAGCGCAATTCTATCGGTGGTTGCCTGACTTTTCTTGATTATCTTCTGAAACGAAATTCGCACCTCTGGTATCGTCCAGCTCGCCCTCAACTCGAGTGTTCTTCGCTCAATACTCATTCAACTCATGCATAAACCCGAAAGCCATGTTGCATGGTTTGTGGTAGCATGTTGCACCTTTTTACGGCCTTTAACCCAGCGCGAAATCTTCAATGCTACTGTCACTAGATCTTGACATGTTAAAGTGATCAACATCGCTGAGTTTAGCATTAAGCCGCACGACTGCCTCAAGAAGAAAATAATGTAAACGTTAGTGCCGACCAAACGGAGGCTACGTGCTCATATCTAAACGCCTCAATCTATCCAGTTTTTGCTCTCGTTGCTTGACCCAACCTTCTAGCTTGTGCAATTTTCTCATGCCGTCACTCCAATTTGCCATGTTCTATTATAAAATGCAATGATTATCACCCCCAAATGATCGTGGACGAGCTGCTAAGTATTTGGGCGGGCCCGTGTTTCTATCACAATCGGTACTCTATGCATTTAGCAGAACGCTTGTCTTTATGTATAAATTAACTTGAATGTGTTTGATTTTTTTCGGAATAACTCGATATCATCGAGATTTTTACAACAATTACGTTACTCCAAAAGTTTAGGTGCAATATATGTGTTAATAGTATTAAAATTATAATCAATAGTGGTTCTCACAGTTCGAAAGTAGGTACTTTGTAGGTCGGCAAACTAGCCTATCAGTACGTATCTACGACTTTCCAACCGTGAGAACCTTTTGCATTCAGCAACAGACTTGATTTAAGCCAATGATGTAAAAGAAGCTCGTATTTTGTGTGCTCGGTACAGTTATCTTCTATCTTTCCGATTGGGTGCTTCCAAGCAAAAATCAGCCAATCAAAAATACCTACAACTTCTCGTTTTTGCCTTCAGCGATTCTCGCTGAGGCAAACGTGTGAAAAAAAGGGCTTTGTAGGCAAACCGAAGGTATCTCTGATTGGTCAGTTTTGCCTACAAATACCTACCTTCGAACCGTGAGAACCACTATTAGTGTACATTAGATTTTTTTCACCGGTTTTCACCACTTTGAAGCTCTGTGATTGGTCGGTCTTGGCCAATGTCATTTTCGGCTTTAGGTGGAAAAATGGTTAGTCCAGGCTGCGTCACAATCTGCTAGACGTTAAACTGGCGCTGTAATTCCACTATCACCATCAAATTGATTGGTAAAAAATATTATTCGAGCCGCGTACCTTTTTCTTATGATACTAGTATGTGGACTATTGTGTGTGTTGATTAAACTTAACGTAAAGGTTCCGCTGCATGTTGTTTTCACTTATAGTGAATCTATCGGAACTATTACCAGACAAGCTGTCGATGGCGCTCAAGATCCGTGCCAAGGTGACGGACTATGTGATTGAGGCACTGCGTGCTGAGCACTAAAGAGAAGAAAAATAAGTCACCAGTGAAAGTGACCAAGACGTCGCTTGAAAGTGAAGTAAGAGGTAAGGAAAGAGAGCGACGAAACGAAAGCTTTTTCAGCCGACATGACAACCGAAGCACTTAGCATTATTCTCGAGAAGGAGATTCGCTGGATTTTGATAAATTGTCCTTTTGAAGAAATGACTACGAAACGGTGAGAAAGTTGCTGGGGAGTCGTCTCAACAGGGACTTACGTCACCTCACAGCGTCGATTAGAGAAGACGTGGCACGTGTGATTGCATCCATGGAGGAAGAGATGGAGCAGATGCAGGCGACGCTGCTTTTCCAGCAGCTTCGGAAGAACAGGTGGCTGTTCCGACGGAGAAGGCGGCGAAAGGGGACGTCAAGACTGAAGTTCACGAGATACCCGTCTGTGTTACTCCTGACGCCGTGGTTGAAAAAGAATATAATTAAAATCTTTGCTGCCTTTGGTATGGGAAGCTAACAATCGTGATGATGTAGATGACACTGACCACCTCCTAAAGAAGACAAATAACGAACGCTGTATCCAAGCTACGTCAACACGGGTACGTCGTTGATCTTACTACACTTTTTCAATTGGTTTGCCTCAATATGCTCCCTTGGTGTCACTCTTAGGAATTATAAAGTTTTTGCGAAAGCACATGAGCTCCGGCAAAATGGATTAAACAGACAAATGAACAGTCCTTGGACGGTGGTAGGCTTCTTGTATGATGGTTTGTTCCTGTTGTAGCACTTACGCTACTGGACCTTCGTCGTTTAACTCAGATAGGGGCTCGAATCAGCTCCGGACTCTAAAAACTCTATCGTATTTTGGGACAACATAGTGATGGCATGGATGAGCAAAAGCCCTAGAGCAAGCAGCTGGCTGCCCTCGAACAGCTGCACAGCATGTCCTTAGATACCAAAGATATTATCGAATCCAAGGTGGGCATTCCTGTTTGCAAGCTGCGCAAGTCCAGGTACGAAGGGTCCTGTTATGAGGCTAATTTTGTTTGAGTTTTCTATGCACAATTAGCAACGAAAAGGTACCAACTGCGAAAGAAATGACAAGCGGAGGTCATAGCTGAAGCGACATGATGAGCACGTTCAAGAGGACGACGCGATGACCGAGACGAGTGTAGGAGCTACTCGATTCGACGTTTTTTTTTCTTTTTTTGTTAAGGACAGTGAAAGCGTTTTCCAGTGGCGATTGCTAGGACATATCATGTTGTTGCTGCCGCTCGGGAGTTTAATTGCAAATAAAGTGAGTTCCGAGTCAATTAGCAAGCACTTTATGGCCTTTGGTACAAAAATCGTGGTTGCCATGAGACTATTAATTGTATTTTAGGTTTCTGCCTTTCACATTGGCCTTGATTTATTTTAAACCGATCAGTGATCACCGCATCATTTTACCCCGTCATGTAACCCTTCGTGTAACCCAAAATAGAATTGTTCCCTATTTCAACCAATCTCTATCGCGGTGAAAGGTTGCGGTGAAGAAAGTTAAATAGACTGCGTTATTCTGACCCCCTCGAAGACCCCATTTACAAAAAAGGACGCAGCATTTCTAAAATAATGTGACAGTCTGCTACGGGTACTAGGTCCTGGAAAGTAATTATTATTGGGAGCCGTACACACCCCTTTTGTGTGCTACGTGAATACCCCTAGTAGTAAAGGGTAGTCTATTTAGTCTTATGTACTATTAGCTACTATAAATGTAAGTATTTCTGCTCTTATATTCTCATATCTTGTCGTCGTCCGCTCGTGATCTAATAATAATGCGGTCTGGCGCTCCATGAGATTTCCATCCACTTCCAACAAGCATTCCAAGCATATTTGTAACTGCATTCCTTGTATTCGCAATCCAGCTCTCAACCTCTCATATTCTATGACGGCTTTGATCTGCTCCATCGTCTGCTTCCAAACAAACTCTGTATATTGAAACTGGTTCCATTGTTCCCTTTGGAACACCACTAAGTTTCGAATTCTCCAAATCCAGGTTAACCCAATTGAGCAGATTGCCCACCACAATCTTTGCACTTGTGTTATGCACTCCCTTGCTTGTTTATCACATCGTGCCAGCATCCGCTTCTCGGATTTCTTAGAAATTGGTGGCGCCCGTCGTTGAGCCACAAATTCCTGAAAAGATAACACTGTCACATGCGGAACCGCCCACCAATGCCAATAACTAATAAGCCGGGCCCAAAAAGATAGAGCCTGCTTACACCCCCAAACAATATGTGTGACCCCTTTCCCCTCTGCCTTGCACTCTTTATCGAGGCGGCAGGTGTTATCGACCTCATACCCAGGATAATAAACATTCAGCTGGTGTGTGGCTGCTCGATACACGACCCAAGTCAGGTAGTCCGTCAACATGTTGCAAAGTTCCTTGATTGATTGTTCTTGCGCTTCATGTCCCCAGTCCTCGCATTTGTTTTTGTTATCCCATGTCTTCAGGACTCCATCCAGTGACTCTGCTATGTACTTGAAATACATCACTCGAAATGAACGTCGGAAGTAATGTTGCATGGAATTCCTGTGTTTGTCTCCGTACATTTTCCACGGATAGTAGTTCACCCTCGGATTTGCTTTGAAGCATACAAATTCCGTTTCCTCGTCGTCCTTATCCTGTCCCCGCTTCTGTTCCGGCTCCCGCTCGATTGTCCACAGAAATCCGTCCTGTGCTTGTCGGTAGGTCCATTGCTCTCCAGTGATGACGTCTCGTCCTCTAATCCGTCCCTTCTGCTCAGTAGTCCAGCAGACTTGTCGTAACCGAGCTGGGCATGCTATTTTCTGTAACGGGGGATCTTGCCCAATATATTGACCAATGCCAACCCTTGGCGAGCAGATTATCATGGTCACCAGCCACCGTAGCACTTTCACCTTGGTGTGTCCCAGATCGTCTTTCATGCGCGCCGTCCACTTGTAATTGTCCATCCCGGTTCTCCATATTTTAAGTTGCCGAATAGACGTCATCTCAATGCGGTCATACTTTCGGGCTGGTATCTTGAATCGCGTTGCTTCCAATATTTACGGGTTGTCCCACCACTGGAAGGTTCCCCAAAACGCTCGAATTTCCTCCGACATTGCATTGTGCCATGGTGTTTCAGATCCCTTCAGATTCACTGTAATTATATCTCCGTCTTTCACCACTGTAGTGGGAAACATTTCCGTTTTTTTGATATGTGTTAGTTCCTCCGATAAAACAGTCGTCACGTACCTTTGGACTATGTCTTCTTCCGTTTTGTCTGGCCCTAAGCATTGAGACAAAGTGCTTAATGTCAACCCACACAAATTACCTCTGTGTAGTGCTCTTGTATCGAATTTTCTGGTTTGTGGAGAGAGGAACCCTCCTGGTGTCGATAGACGAAAAAAGTTACTGTAAATTCGCCATGACAGTGAGTACTTGTTTGCCGGTTCCATCATCCAGCACGCCGCATCTTTTACGTATTGGATGTGAATGGCCAACGGTATTGAAATAAGTCCTAAGCCTCCTGCTTGTCTGGGGGCGTAGACTAAATTCGGCGACATTTTGTGTTTTGTTAGCCCGTCATCTCTAGTTGGATTCCAAACGAAACGCTTCTGGAACCTGATAAGCTCCTTCGTCACTTCTTGTGTCGGCGGATACACCTTCGCTGTAAACAGTTTTGCAGGTAACGCCACAGCATTAAATAAGTGTACCCTTTTAATTACCGAAGTACCGCATTTCGCCGCCGTGATCAGCCGTCTTTTCACTACTTTCAACCGATGTGCCCAATTGCGCTCCCTTGGGTTGTCAGCACCTATTTCGTACCCGAGATACCGTGTTGTCACATTCTCCTGCAGCACTGGTATGCCGCACCACGACTCTCTCGACTTCACTTTGTCCAAAAGTATGTTTACACATTTCTTCGGTTGCACCCTGAGTCCTGATAAATCTCTAAGGGCTTGTACGACTTGTAATGCTGTCTGGACTTGTCCCGCCCGTTCTAGAAATATTGTAGAGTCGTCTACAAAGGCGGAAAAGAGGTGACAGAATGTGTCAGTACTCGTCCCAATGGTGATACCCTTCAACTCGTTCTTCGTTTGCAAGGCTATCCCTAGCGGTTCCACTGCTAGGATGAACAGCAGTGGGGCAAGTGGGCATCCTTGCCTGATTCCTGATGTTACTTCCATTTCCCATGACAACTGTCCATTCACTAAGAATTGCGCTGTTGTCTTCTCGTGCAGATTTGCCATTAAATTAATAAACGCTGTTGAGAAACCAAATTTGCGCAGCACGTACAGTAGATAGGTCCTGTCAACCGTATCATAGGCCTTCGCGAAGTCCAGTAGCAGAATGCTCGCACTATCTTTCGCTTCGATTTCTCTATGTTGTTGTCTGCGTTCCAGGATCGCCATCATCATCATCACCGACCTGTCCATTCTCCTCCCATGCACAAATCCTTGCTGCGAATCCTGTATCAGCCTTGCCAAAAACGTTTGCAATCTTCTTGCCAGTATCTTCGAGAAAACTTTGTAGATGGTCTGGAGCAACGAAATTGGTCTATAATCCATTACATTGTCCGAGTCCCCTTTCTTTCTGAGCGGGATGATGATCGCTTTATAGAAGGAAGGCGGTGGCGTTGCCCCGCGTAAAACTTCATTATAAACCACCAATAAGTCCTCCATCATGTCATCCACAAAATCCTTGAAGAAATCATTGTTGAGTCCATCTTCACCCGATGCCTTCCTTCGTTCCAGTCTTTTCACTGCTTCTAAAATATCCACTTCTTCTATCGGGGCTAGTAATATCGCATTTTCCTCTGGGGTTAGTTGTGGAAAGTGTACTGACGCCGCGAACTGCTCCAATTTGATTTCCAACTCTGGTATAGCTATTGTGCGATGTGATACCCCCAGTATTGGTCTCCGCCCCACCGCAAATTTGTCTGCTATCGTCGCTCCTTTGAACGCAACTTGAGGTCTCGCGAGAGTGATCTTCGACACTCTTTGGTGAGCTTCCCATACCGAAGTACGCCGAAATAGCCATCTTACTGTCGCCGGTGATCGGTGATATCTTCTTCCCATTCTCCACTTGTTTTGTCGTAATAATTCCGCACAGTTCATTTCTATACAGTCTTGTCTTGTTTGGGCACCATCGAAAAGTAACATCTGAAGTCGTTGCGCTTTCCACCTTCTCCGATTGGCTTGCCTAGTCCTTACCTTCTTGATCGCTAACTTCCACAGACGTACTTTCTGATCCTACTGTTCTGCCCCTCCCAAAAGTGTTTCACCTTCTGAGAGGGCTTGTTGTCTTATCTCTTCCGCCACTATCTCCGTCCGTTGCCCATTTATAGGGTATACCACCGGCGCATGTCTTGTTTTCGTGTTAAGATTCTTTATGTCCTGCTGCATCATCAATTTTACTTCTTCGTAGTCAGACGCTACCTTGAGATGCTTCAAATCAGTCCAAACCACCTTCGAAAACTGTTCCTCTGATATGTAAAAACGGTCCAGCCGGCTTGCTGAGTCTCCTCGCCAGAAGGTATACGGTATGTCCACCGAAAGCTGTGTCTCCATCCAAATGTACTAGTTGCGAGTCCTGTAGACGCCTCCTCCTCAGTAATCTCGAAAGTTCTTCACACTCCGTACGTATTTGTTTTGTTTGCATGTTTCTATCAAGTTGCGGGTCTTCAACACAATTAAAATCTCCACCTAAAATCGTGAATTCTGTCGTTAACCGAAACCATTGGTCGAGTTCTTTATAAAAGCATCCTCTTGCCACTCCTGAATCGGCTGGTCCGTAGATATTTACAATCTGCCAGTTGTCGAACTTGATTCCAATTGATCGCGTAGTCCATAGGTGTTCTTGCCAGGGGGAAATTTGGTGAGAATATTCTGGAAAGATGAATATTCCCACCCCTGTTGTTCTATTAGTCCCAACGCTCCAAAAAGCTAAATGATGTGTGTCATATGTGTACTGGTTAGCCTTTTCCCACATCTTCGTTAGGGTTGTGGCTTCCTCCCGTGATGCAACCTGAGTTTTCCTGAATTAGGATCCCCACCACTTCCGACTTACAATGATCCTTAATCCATGCACGCATCCAATATTGGCGCCGTTCCTGAGTGAAACCTCGTACGTTCTGGGTGATCCAATAGAACTGTCCTGGATGTTGTTTCTTCTCTTGTTCCCGTAACTATCCGTGCGATTTCCATTTCTGATTGTTGATTTTGTATGTTTCCGCGTAGGTGATCGCTACTCGCTTGGGATGAGGCTCCTGTTGGGATAGCAGTCCAACTGTGTCGACCATTGCGTAGCCCTTAGTAGGAAAGCGCCAGTGAATCTGGCCGTGGAATGAATCAGCAGTTTCTTGGTCATTAGTTACGACCGACAGCATAAAATGATGAAGTGCTTCCCATTCTGTTGCTGTTGAAAGTTCGCAGTTAGACATAAGTTCCTTATATCTTTCATTTACCTTCAGCGCTTGGAGGTGTCTCTTTAACTTGACCACAATGGTATCGTCCGGCGCTGCGTCTTGTCCAATCATAGCGGCAATAGTCGCGCCGTAAATGTGGGCTAAAGTTAACACTATACTTACCTGATGCCTCCTTTTCGGGGCACATAGCTTCACCAACGCATTCTGCCCATATGCCGCTCGTCGAAGTCTCGCCCATTCTGTAGCACTATTCCTCACCTTTTCTTTTTGTTTCTCGTTTTGCAATATATGCACCCGCTCTTCCCACTCCTTGAACTCACTAGCCGCCACCGGGGCGAGTTTATCTCGTTATCCTTGCACGATCATCTCCTCCCAGCACTGTTTACTCCAATCCCGAGCTAGAATCACAAATACATCACTATGCAATAATTCTAATACCTTATGGGGATGCGTGAAAGGCCCGATTAAGTGGATAATTGCATCTCTGTCTGCTTCCAGCGTTTTTTTCCACTCATTCGTGTTTGCTTCGACAAATGGGATGAGTGCGCCTTCTTGTTCCTTCCATGCCATCGCCATTTCGTTCCATGCCGTTTTCCAGCACAGTCGTCGCTGCGGAATGCCACACTTCCGTTACTTACCAGCGCCAGTTCATCGTATAATTCTCGTATTACTTCAGATCTCTCGCCTGGGTTCATTTTGTCTTGAGTCTTCTCTTCTGAGTCTCCTATCCACCCCTCTCCTGTCCTTTTTTCCTCTTCCTTGGTTTCACGGGTGTGTCCGGCATTTTTGCGTCTACATCACTGGTATCCACGTACTCCGATACTTGCGTGTCTTCTCCGGATTGACTTGTCACTGAATCTTGTCCCGCCTCTCACACTGACACTCCCCTCGAATGATTGTACCATAGCATCAGCTCTCGTTCCGGTATGTCGTACTCTTGGGCCATTTCCGCTCGCATACCGCCGTCAGTAAGGTCCGCCTCTAACAATCTCACTTGGTCTTCTTCTGGTCTCCAGGTCACGTTCATGTGTAGCACGTCGAGTAACCGTCTTGCCTGCGTGGAACCTTGACGGATCAGTGTATCCATCTGCCACCTAAAAACATGGTGTATTCCGGAATCATCTTGTCGTACGTCCTGACATACAATTTCGCCCTTGTCTTGTCCCCCTCCTCGTCCT
Organism: Sclerospora graminicola; assembly: GCA_001887855.2. Taxonomy (NCBI): domain Eukaryota; phylum Oomycota; class Peronosporomycetes; order Peronosporales; family Peronosporaceae; genus Sclerospora; species Sclerospora graminicola. The sequence goes on along the minus strand of MIQA02005392.1, from coordinate 1,153 downwards.
TGTCCCTCATAGCATGTCATTGCCGTATTCGTCGGTGTCTCCATCGCCACATCTTGGTCTTGTGACGAGGTTTTTTCTGCTTCTTCTCGTCTCCACCCATGCACATATGCCTGGTAATGTGCTTGTTGGAAATGGAGTACAATCGGCAATCTGGTAGAGTCATTTCCCGCTTGTTTCTTCAAACTAGTGACCCGTTGGATACAACTGCTCATGGTAATCGGAAATTCCCCACATGTGGCGTACTTCCTCTTCTTGAAGATCCTCGTTTCAGGTGCGTAATGGATTGCTCCGAGGGTTCCAGACTCCGCATCTCTACTAATCACAAAAATGTCACGTTGAAGGAACGTACCTATACTACTCAACGTGTCATTGCTTCCCCATGTTTCTGCCCCTATTACTGTACTCACTGCTGAAGCGCTTGCCTTGTATGCATCCAAATACTTACGGAACTCTTGTTCTGTGTTTTGGGCCGACATTTTGTCGTAACCCCTTCCGAGACTGCGTAATGTCTGTTTTCTAACCCCGGGGGGAACTTTATCCCGAAGTCCATTTGTGCTCTTGCTACACATCCTTGTTTAATACTTATTGCTCCTTGCTCTAATGCCGCGGTGTCTTCTCCTAAGTTAGAGTTCATCAGTGCCTGAACGGCACTATATGCCTGGCAATTTCCTGTTGCCGGAGTTTGCACTAACTGCAGCCCCATCATAATCATCGCATCAGGAAGGTTCCATTTCCGCGTGTCTTCTATTCCTTCAGTCTGCCATGTAAACCATGATAGTGGGCCCCACTTCGCATTGGTTTGTGCCACTAGCCTTTTAATGCTCTTCTTCGCCTCCGCTTCTTGAATTTGCAGTTCTGTGTTCTCGATTTGTTTGTCCTTTGTCGTTCCCCTTTTTCCTTCAATGTCAGGACTGCCTTGGATGATACCTCCTTCCTTACTGTGGTAGTGTCACCTGTCCACTGTTCTGGGTCCCGTTCCTGCTCAGGTTGTCCATTGGCCCCGTCCTTGGTAGTGCTTGTTTTGGTTCTTCTCTCCTTGGGTTCTTTAGTATTCACCCCCCCTGATTTCCCCTCCTTCTTACGTTCTGTTTCTATCTCTTTTCTATACCTGTATTTTTGACATGCATTCCTATTGCTACTCCGCTTTTTTTTG
>MIQA02005391.1:0-15077 GCA_001887855.2 Sclerospora graminicola | reverse complement strand
TACTGGAAGTATCACTCTCCCGACAAGTGGTTTAAACAAGCAAAAGCTAATGGGAAGATTAACAACAAAAGCCACTATTCTATTTGACTCTGGAGCAGAAGTCTCGATTATCGACTCCGCCTTTGCTCGTAAGGTGGGATGTCGTATAGACAGTACCCAGATGCAAGAATGTGTTGGGATCGGTGAAAGTTCGTTCATGCCCCAAGGACGGTCACATGCCAAAATCACCTTGGCCGGTTCCCTGGTCTATTATTTCAATGCTTGGGTTGGCCGGTTAGCCGATCAGAACGCAATACTGGGAATGGATTTCATGGTACCAGCCGGTATTCGGCTTGATCTGTCTCATGGAACCCTGACCCTCCCAGGCGAGGTGCAAATACAGTTATCCGGCCGACGTCCATTATATCGTACTCATATGCAGATGCTAAAAATGAGTTAGTATGAAAACATTGCGGTAGCCCTATCGGTTGATGTGATGATCCGGTCGACTGATCGGCAGCAGAAATTGTGGATAACCCGTGGTGAACGATGGGTACCGACTTTCGTAAAAGGGATTGGTAGATCAAGCTATATCAGAATTACCAACATATCTGATCAGGTATTATTTTTCATGAAGATATGATCCTAGGGATGTGGCTGCCTGAAGGGAAAGTACCTCGACAGATAGGGTATGTCTCAGTGGGATCACGAAGATATATTGAATGGCAAAATCTGGCTTATCAAGCCACCGCAGACCTTATCAGTAAAGAAGATTCGGTAGGCGAAGACACCTCACCTTTGGTTTAAAAGCCGGAATATGCAACTCCGACCAAGGTATTGACCAGAGGATCGTCGGTGAAAGCGACAGGTGAAAATCGGGTCAAAAAAGGTCCACAGATTTTGAGCGTTATTAGACCCGGCTCGCCAAGGGCAACGGACCGGGAGGATGAAAATGATGATGATACGATTAAAGATGACTCTGGGGAGAAATCGGAACGTGAACCTGTCGAAGTTGGTGAGGACGAAGAGGAAGACGAAGTAAATCACCAGTCAGATGATCCGATAGGGGCGATTCAAGCTAATACCGAACCGGAGGAAATAGATCCGCTGGATGAACAAGTGTGTTTACATGAAGTGGTGATCAATACATTGAAGATATCGAGAAACACATGGCGGTTTTGCCAGAAGTATCATCCAATATACCGGAAGTCACCCTGGAAGATCTACAAGTCGACGATCCCGAAGTAAACACTCCTGAGCAAATCGATCAACTAAAGAAGATCATCTGGAAAAGGCACCATTTATTGATTGGGGAGAGTAATGCCCTACCCCCAGATGCTTACGGAGCTGTTCGTGATATTGACGTCGGAAATACGAGACCGATCGCTCAACAGTGTCGCAAAGTCGCGCCACAATTCCGGGAATAGCTATCCGATTTGATCAAGAACCTGTTAAGTACAAAAATCATCCGACCTTCAACGTTGCAGTGGGCATCACCGATTTTGATTGTGATAAAAAAAGGAGTTGATATTCGACTTTGTATCAACTATAGGATGGTGAATCGCTTCACGAAGTTGATGGTTTATCCGATGCCCTTGATAAATGATTTGCTTGAGGATCTAGATAAAGTTATATGGTTTTGTTCACTAGACATGGCTAGTGGTTTCTGGGTGGTTTCGATGACCGATCGTGCTTGAGCGATATCTGCTTTCATTACACCTTTCGGTCTTTTCGAAATGAATCGGATGCCGTTTGGACTGAAGAACGCTCCGCAAATCTATCAGAGATTGATTGACAATGCTCTCTATGGATATTTCCAGATCAGTGCCGACCGAAAGATCACCAAACCTCACAATGTGTTCACGGAAGGTGAACTGGACCAGGACCAGAGACAATCAGTCCTGCGAAGGCGAGCATATATAGACGATATCTTGGTTACGGCAGCGTCATGGGATATGCTATGCGACAAGGTTGAACGACTCCTCGACACTTGCGAGCGCTGGAATTTTATCGATCAGCGTGGCCTAGAGCGTATGGGGTCAATTCAAGGTCGCTTATCTTGGTCATAATGTGTCGATTTAGGGTTTGGAAGCAAATCCGAAGGACTTGGGTGCGCTCAGCAACCTTTCTTTTCCCCGATCACTAAAGGCTATGCAGTCTTTTTCTCGGACCCCTGAATTATTATAGCCGGTTTATCGAAGATTGCGATATATGCTGCTATATAATACGACTTGAAAGAAGTTGATTATCACAGGCTACAAGAGCGTGATCAGTTGGGAACGTCACCGAAACGAGACCAGTCGCGAAACTGAAATGAGCGAATCGGAACTCAAACCCGGTTCTCTGATCAACCGAACCGTGTATGGATCAGAAGGTCATAAGGAACGAGCTTTGGTAGCTTTCAGTATGTTGAAGGCGAAGATGATTCGACCCCGATATTGAAACATTTCGATCCGGAAAAGATTCCCGTGGTGATTTTATATGCAAGTAAGTGGCCAATATCATCCGCATTGGTCCAAGATCATGATGGAGTGTATTGTCCATTAACGTTTACAAGCCGGACGTTGAAACCAAATGAGGTTAACTATGACATGGTGGATAAGGGAGTGTTGGCACTATTACGCATATTGGATGTCTGTTATTCTATGCTGGTTACCAGACAGATTAAAGTACTCTCTAGACGGTCCACACTAGCTTGGTTATTGGCTTTGAACGGAATTGACGGATGGCTGGGGCGATGGGCAGCGCTATTATCTCAGTGGACCTTGGAAATCATCAAATGCACCAAGGGTGAAGAGGAAATTCTCGGCACCCTAGCAGCCAGTATCACACCCCGATCAGAAGTCGACGAGGCCCTGATCGAGGTTGCTTCTCGGAAACAACCGCGCGAACCGATCGTTATACCCCCACAGGTTGTCGGCTCGGATGAAGACCTGATCGTCATGAGTTTCGACGGATCAGCGGCCGGGCCGGTACACAAAAGAGCATCCGATCGGAGTTAACCGGGCTACTTCAGGTAAGACACATAACTGTCCAGCCGGGCTATTTGGGGTAGGTTACACAAAAGGGAGTATTGGACATAGGGATAAAAATCAGTATACGTTTCGCGTTCTTAGACACAAGTCGCTTTCATTGGTTCACAGCGGAGGGCTAACAAGGTCCCCTCTTGCTGGTATTGGTTTGCCCGGGGAAGGTTACAGTAACCCACCGGAAGTCCCCTGACCGAGAGTTGCGGCGTTGCGTAAACTCACCTCAAGTCGCCCGTGTTTTGAACACGGTTATATTACGTATTGGGAAGTGGTAACATTTTGGCCTTCTGTGGAAGATTGTGGAGTTAAATTTGGATTCCCCTTTACGTACACGTTTGGATTTATCCCTTCATTGTCATTGGTCTAGCTGGCCGATCGATTATTCTCGGTCCAGCCGTCGCAGTATACAAAGCTCAAGTATATTGCCCGTCGAGCTCCCCGGTGACGATTCCCGCCCAGGAGCTACCCCTAGTCCTAACCCACATCTCCCTATTCGACGGATTTACACTTTTCGCCCTAGGGTCCACCAAGAGAGCAAAACCAGCCAATACTGACGGGTACACAAGGTGAGCTTTCAACATGCAACATCCGAGTAGTCACGATCAAGCGGATGGAAGTGACCGATCCAGCCGGCTAAATGCCGGATCAGATCAAGACCTGGATGGACGGAGTAAACCCTCCGAAAGTCAGTCATCTGGTCCCCCCGTAGGTGTTCGCATCTCGGAAGGAATTTCCGAGAGCGACTACATCACAACACGACGGAGTGTTACAAATAGTGATACTCAAACTAATTATACATTTCACTGTAGTGGCGTATACCCTAATACAACGCCCACCGCAATATAGGGCCTAGCCGTTATATTGGAGAATATCTCATGGAACAAAATGAACCGCTATCCAGGTCTTGGTCCGAACCAGCATCACGCTGGCTGGACCGGTCACTTCTATCACCTTGGTGTGATGAATAAGCTCACCTTGAGTACCCGTCACCACTGGCGGTTATGTTTTCCTGGTGATCTCTAGGGCGAAAAGTTTATAGCCGGTTTGAATAGGTGGACGAGTGATACGACTAGGGTTACTCCTGGGAGAAATCTTCACCAGGGAGCGGACTGTCGTTATACTTGAGTTTAGAATACCGCAAATGCTGGACCGAGATTACTCATTTGTCCAGCCCAACCAAAGTTAATAAAGGGGTTAATCCAATCTTACGCGTAGTCGGGAAATCCAAACAGTACTCCACGATCTTCCACAGTAAGCCAAAACTTCACCTTCCTTTCGAATACAACTTAAACGTGTTCCAAGCACGGGTGACTTGAGTGAGTATAGGGTTTCTCAGATGACTCCCGGTGTGGAATTTGAGGAGCAATATTTTTTTTGCAACTTAGGGGTGTCTGTCGCGAGACAGTATTACCATATGACGAAAAGATCCGATGAAACACCGATTGAATACTTACACCGGTTGATTGTTGCTGGTCTGCAAGCCAAAATGCCGATCAAGGATCCACGACACACGAATATGGCTCGCGAACATGTTGAACACTTTATCGGCACTCTGGACAACCGCGATTTGGCCGATCAGCTAACCCTACTTCGTATAAGTAACGCGGAAGAATCGGAACGAACCCGGAGAACGTTACAGCGAGCCAAAAGTCGAGAGCCCAAGGTCGAGGTAGGATCGAATCAAACAAAATCGATTGAAACCACGCCCGGACCAGGTCAAGACACCAGCGGATCGGCCGACAAGAGCGATACGGATGATTGCGAAGGAATCGGACAGTTCCAGGTCGGAAGAAGAATGTGACCGGTCAAGTTTAGGCTCAGATGAATTGCAATATCGCCATATCTTCACGACGGATCAGGTATACCGCCCGAGATCATCGTTTAATGGCGTTGATGGACGAAAATGCGGTGGAGCCCAACCTGATCAGGACAGACCTCGCAAGAAATGTGTACACTGTGGGTCGACCAAGCATTGAGACCGTGATTGCTGGAAGAGAATCACATGTGGAAAATGTGATCGTAAAGGTCACCCCTCGGATCATTTTTTTTTGTGTGTAAAACTTGTGGGAAGATTCATGACGCCGGTGCTTGCCCAATTGAAGAGTTTTTTCAATCAGATGCGCAAGTGGTACGTATGCCGTCATGCTCCCACCGGATGTTAAGAAAATGTTAAACTAGATCGCACGCCAGATTGGAATCTGGTTCTAGCCGAGCGGTATACGTTCAGCATTTATGCATATGTCGGTAGCAGAAATAAGTTTGAGGACAAGGAGATAACCGACAATACATGTTTTATTTCAAAATTGTGCCGACCGATGTCCGATGCACAGTCTCAGAGTGGATGAATATTCCCGTTCGGACGTGATCATGGAGTTAGACCTACTGCCCTGTGAATCTCGAGGATACAGGAAGTATCACTCTCCCATCAAGTGGTTTAAACAAGCAAAAGCTAATGGGAAGATAAATAACCAAAACACCACTATTCGATTTGACTCTGGAGCAGAAGTCTCGATTATCGACTCCGCCTTTGCTCGTAAGGTGGGATGTCGTATAGACAGTACCCAGATGCAAGAATGTGTTGGGATCGGTGAAAGTTCGTTCATGCCCCAAGGACGGTCACATGCCAAAATCACCTTGGCCGGTTCCCTGGTCTATTATTTCAATGCTTGGGTTGGCCGGTTAGCCGATCAGAACGCAATACTGGGAATGGATTTCATGGTACCAGCCGGTATTCGGCTTGATCTGTCTCATGGAACCCTGACCCTCCCAGGCGAGGTGCAAATACAGTTATCCGGCCGACGTCCATTATATCGTACTCATATGCAGATGCTAAAAATGAGTTAGTATGAAAACATTGCGGTAGCCCTATCGGTTGATGTGATGATCCGGTCGACTGATCGGCAGCAGAAATTGTGGATAACCCGTGGTGAACGATGGGTACCGACTTTCGTAAAAGGGATTGGTAGATCAAGCTATATCAGAATTACCAACATATCTGATCAGGTATTATTTTTCATGAAGATATGATCCTAGGGATGTGGCTGCCTGAAGGGAAAGTACCTCGACAGATAGGGTATGTCTCAGTGGGATCACGAAGATATATTGAATGGCAAAATCTGGCTTATCAAGCCACCGCAGACCTTATCAGTAAAGAAGATTCGGTAGGCGAAGACACCTCACCTTTGGTTTAAAAGCCGGAATATGCAACTCCGACCAAGGTATTGACCAGAGGATCGTCGGTGAAAGCGACAGGTGAAAATCGGGTCAAAAAAGGTCCACAGATTTTGAGCGTTATTAGACCCGGCTCGCCAAGGGCAACGGACCGGGAGGATGAAAATGATGATGATACGATTAAAGATGACTCTGGGGAGAAATCGGAACGTGAACCTGTCGAAGTTGGTGAGGACGAAGAGGAAGACGAAGTAAATCACCAGTCAGATGATCCGATAGGGGCGATTCAAGCTAATACCGAACCGGAGGAAATAGATCCGCTGGATGAACAAGTGTGTTTACATGAAGTGGTGATCAATACATTGAAGATATCGAGAAACACATGGCGGTTTTGCCAGAAGTATCATCCAATATACCGGAAGTCACCCTGGAAGATCTACAAGTCGACGATCCCGAAGTAAACACTCCTGAGCAAATCGATCAACTAAAGAAGATCATCTGGAAAAGGCACCATTTATTGATTGGGGAGAGTAATGCCCTACCCCCAGATGCTTACGGAGCTGTTCGTGATATTGACGTCGGAAATACGAGACCGATCGCTCAACAGTGTCGCAAAGTCGCGCCACAATTCCGGGAATAGCTATCCGATTTGATCAAGAACCTGTTAAGTACAAAAATCATCCGACCTTCAACGTTGCAGTGGGCATCACCGATTTTGATTGTGATAAAAAAAGGAGTTGATATTCGACTTTGTATCAACTATAGGATGGTGAATCGCTTCACGAAGTTGATGGTTTATCCGATGCCCTTGATAAATGATTTGCTTGAGGATCTAGATAAAGTTATATGGTTTTGTTCACTAGACATGGCTAGTGGTTTCTGGGTGGTTTCGATGACCGATCGTGCTTGAGCGATATCTGCTTTCATTACACCTTTCGGTCTTTTCGAAATGAATCGGATGCCGTTTGGACTGAAGAACGCTCCGCAAATCTATCAGAGATTGATTGACAATGCTCTCTATGGATATTTCCAGATCAGTGCCGACCGAAAGATCACCAAACCTCACAATGTGTTCACGGAAGGTGAACTGGACCAGGACCAGAGACAATCAGTCCTGCGAAGGCGAGCATATATATACGATATCTTGGTTACGGCAGCGTCATGGGATATGCTATGCGACAAGGTTGAACGACTCCTCGACACTTGCGAGCGCTGGAATTTTATCGATCAGCGTGGCCTAGAGCGTATGGGGTCAATTCAAGGTCGCTTATCTTGGTCATAATGTGTCGATTTAGGGTTTGGAAGCAAATCCGAAGGACTTGGGTGCGCTCAGCAACCTTTCTTTTCCCCGATCACTAAAGGCTATGCAGTCTTTTTCTCGGACCCCTGAATTATTATAGCCGGTTTATCGAAGATTGCGATATATGCTGCTATATAATACGACTTGAAAGAAGTTGATTATCACAGGCTACAAGAGCGTGATCAGTTGGGAACGTCACCGAAACGAGACCAGTCGCGAAACTGAAATGAGCGAATCGGAACTCAAACCCGGTTCTCTGATCAACCGAACCGTGTATGGATCAGAAGGTCATAAGGAACGAGCTTTGGTAGCTTTCAGTATGTTGAAGGCGAAGATGATTCGACCCCGATATTGAAACATTTCGATCCGGAAAAGATTCCCGTGGTGATTTTATATGCAAGTAAGTGGCCAATATCATCCGCATTGGTCCAAGATCATGATGGAGTGTATTGTCCATTAACGTTTACAAGCCGGACGTTGAAACCAAATGAGGTTAACTATGACATGGTGGATAAGGGAGTGTTGGCACTATTACGCATATTGGATGTCTGTTATTCTATGCTGGTTACCAGACAGATTAAAGTACTCTCTAGACGGTCCACACTAGCTTGGTTATTGGCTTTGAACGGAATTGACGGATGGCTGGGGCGATGGGCAGCGCTATTATCTCAGTGGACCTTGGAAATCATCAAATGCACCAAGGGTGAAGAGGAAATTCTCGGCACCCTAGCAGCCAGTATCACACCCCGATCAGAAGTCGACGAGGCCCTGATCGAGGTTGCTTCTCGGAAACAACCGCGCGAACCGATCGTTATACCCCCACAGGTTGTCGGCTCGGATGAAGACCTGATCGTCATGAGTTTCGACGGATCAGCGGCCGGGCCGGTACACAAAAGAGCATCCGATCGGAGTTAACCGGGCTACTTCAGGTAAGACACATAACTGTCCAGCCGGGCTATTTGGGGTAGGTTACACAAAAGGGAGTATTGGACATAGGGATAAAAATCAGTATACGTTTCGCGTTCTTAGACACAAGTCGCTTTCATTGGTTCACAGCGGAGGGCTAACAAGGTCCCCTCTTGCTGGTATTGGTTTGCCCGGGGAAGGTTACAGTAACCCACCGGAAGTCCCCTGACCGAGAGTTGCGGCGTTGCGTAAACTCACCTCAAGTCGCCCGTGTTTTGAACACGGTTATATTACGTATTGGGAAGTGGTAACATTTTGGCCTTCTGTGGAAGATTGTGGAGTTAAATTTGGATTCCCCTTTACGTACACGTTTGGATTTATCCCTTCATTGTCATTGGTCTAGCTGGCCGATCGATTATTCTCGGTCCAGCCGTCGCAGTATACAAAGCTCAAGTATATTGCCCGTCGAGCTCCCCGGTGACGATTCCCGCCCAGGAGCTACCCCTAGTCCTAACCCACATCTCCCTATTCGACGGATTTACACTTTTCGCCCTAGGGTCCACCAAGAGAGCAAAACCAGCCAATACTGACGGGTACACAAGGTGAGCTTTCAACATGCAACATCCGAGTAGTCACGATCAAGCGGATGGAAGTGACCGATCCAGCCGGCTAAATGCCGGATCAGATCAAGACCTGGATGGACGGAGTAAACCCTCCGAAAGTCAGTCATCTGGTCCCCCCGTAGGTGTTCGCATCTCAGGAAGAATTTCTGAGAGCGACTACACCACAATGGTGCGCGTGCCCGGATCTCTTGACCCTGGATATCATCGCGAGTCCCTAGCGGGCGAAAGACCTAAACCTGTCAAATTTGTTGACGATGTTGTGTCGGGTGCATTGGGGGAAGGCATATCGCCCCCAATGCTGCTGAAGATGGAAGGATGCGATGGTCGCCTCGGATTGGGGAGTTCGAGGTTGACATTAAAGAAGGAGTTACCCCCTTAGAGGCTCCGGCGGGGGCGGATTACGGTACTGTACCGGATTACGGTACTACTCACTGTAGTACCGGCCGATATACCCCGGCTGGAGCCGGATCGGATTATGGTGCAAGTCACCATAATCCGAGGAAGGATCATTGTTTCGACCATGATCCTAACAAACAAATGCATATTATGGATATCAAAGAAGAAAAAATTAAGAAAGAAGAATCGGAAGTCGGATACGACCGGAGTGGAAAGCCGGCCGGATCGGGACCAAGTCACGATCCGGGCCACCTACCCCTAAAGAGACCGGATTGGCAGGAATCGGATTATCCAACCCGCAAAGATAGGTCGCGTTTCGAAGACGAAGAAGAAAAGTTGGACGGCCTATCAACGGATACAGACCTGGAGCGTGCTTTCCTTCTTCACGAGTTGGGGCAGTTCTTGCGGACGGATAAGTTGCTGAAGATAACACGGCCGAAAATCCTTGGCGGATTAAAAGGTCCCGTCTCTCCCCCAGCCCTCTCAGACGGCCACGTGTCCCTTATTAGAGGACTATTCGATCAACTCAAACAAGCCGGCATTAACACCGGCGTGTTCGATCCGAACGAGCTTTTCGATCTGAAGGTGGACAAGTTGAAGGAGGCATCCAGCGCACTGCACGACCGCTTGGTACCGTTAGTGGGCTGTTCTCCGTCAAAGAAGATGACAGCCACGACTGGAGTGGCGCCGTCCACGCCGCCGGCAGCAAGCAGACCGGCCGGAATACGCTCGGGTTCTTCTCAGTACGAGTCTGCCCCCTCGGAAGCGGACTCATCTGACTCATCGGTGGGTATTACCCGTATGACGCTTGGCCCAAGGGGGCAGCGCGTGTGGCGACGGCCATGAGGTTTGGAGGACATGAAGATCCGGATACGCCCGAGCGGAAGAAAGCCAGTCAGTACAGCGTACAGACTCGGACGGCGACGGCGGATCCAGAGCGAAGGAGGAAGGCGAAGACGCGGATGGGCGGATAAAAAAGGAATGTCGATCTGGCAGCTCGGCCGCCCCCCAAGTCGTCCCGCGAGCCGACCCCCAGGCGAACCCTCAAGTGCCGGATCACCTTCATAAAATGTTTTCGGCGATGATGGAACGATACTTGGAAGAGCAGCGTCGGCTGAGTGCCAGCCGCGGCAATCCGAGGTCACCGGACCAGCCGGCTCGTCGTGGGAGTCGGGCGCCCGAGCCAGTCCAGTACTATATGAGGGAGACAAGTCGAAGACATGGAGTCGGTGCAGTCCAAGCAGAGTGAGCCCCGTGCCGTCCCGCCAAGCCGCCAGACAGGTCGCCGAACCGGACGGCGGACAACGATTAGAAGCTGTCTCTTAATCAGCAGAAAGGACAAGGCAGGGTCACATGTGCGGTCATCTCCGATGCCGGATGGTTTGATGAACAAGATGATACCGGATCGACCGATCCGCCCGATCAGAATTCGGAAATAGCCGGAGGAGGAACAACTGATCCGGCCGATCAGAATTCGGAAATAGACGGAGGCGGATCAACCGATCCGGCCGATCAGAATTCGGAAATAGCCGGAGGAGGATCGACCGATCCGGCTGACCCGGATCCGGAAGCTGACCAAGTCTGCATTTATGAAGGCGGCGAGCTGTATGCTGAAGGCATGGAGGATCAGATGGCGGTGCTACCTGAGGTAACCCCGTGCCCACCAGCGGTTACTATTGACGATATACAAGTGGGAGACCCGGATGTGAACACCCCGGAAGAAATCAGCAGGCTGAAGGATATCATATGGAAAAGAAAGCATCTGCTGATCGGCCCAGGAAACGCACTGCCTCCAGCCGCCCATGGGGCGGTATGCGACATTGATGTGGGAAACGGCAAGCCGGTTGCACAAAGATGCCGGAGAGTCGCCCCCCAGTATCGGGAGAAGTTGTCGTAACTTATCAAGGGATTGCTGGCCACCAAGATAATTCAGCCGTCCACCTCGCCATGGGCTTCGCCCATTGTAATCATTATCAAGAAGAATGGGGTGGATATAAGGCTGTGTATTGACTACCGGCTGGTGAACCGGCTGACTAAACTGATGGTTTACCCGATGCCGTTGATAAACGACCTGCTGGAGGATTTGGATAAAGTTTTGTGGTATTGCTCATTGGACATGGCCAGTGGATTCTGGGTGGTCTCTATGACCGATCGTGCACGGGAGATCTCTGCGTTCGTGACGCCCTTCGGGTTGTTCGAGTGGAACCGGATGCCGTTCGGCCTAAAGAATGCTTCGCAGATTTATCAACGGCGGATAGATAACGCGCTGTATGGACACTTCAAGATCAAGGCGGATCCGGATCCCGCACTGGTCGGGGATGTGTTCGCCGAAGGTGACCCGGACCCCGTCCCAAAACCATCAGTTTTGGGGCGGCGGTCTTACATTGATGACATTCTCGTTACGGCAGCTACCTGGGATTTACTGTGTGACAAAGTGGAGAAGTTGATGATTACGTGTGAAAAGTGGAATCTTTCGATTAGTGTGGTTAAGAGTTTCTGGGGAAAGACTAAGGTGACCTATTTGGGTCATCAGGTTTCGATTGCCGGATTGGAGGCTAATCCGAAGGATTTGGAGTCTTTGAGTAATCTGCCTTTCCCGCGGTCTCTAAAGGCCATGCAATCTTTTTTGGGCAGCCTGAATTACTACAGTCGGTTCATTGAGGATTTCGCGGTTCATGCTGCTGTTTTGGGTGAGTTACGGGAGGTGGATTACCACAAGCTGAGAGAGCAGGATAGGCAAGGGGAAGTGCGAACCGAGCCAGCAATATCAGCCAATGATATGCCGCCCGGGTCAACTACCTCCACCAATGAGATGTCGTCCGTGTCAACTATTTCGTCCAATGAGATGCCACCCTTGTCAACTATTTCGGCCAATGAGATGCCACCCTTGTCAACAATTTCGGCCAATGGATACCGCCCTTGTCTATCCAGACAGGCAGCCGGCTGCCCAATTCCCGTGCGGCCGGCCGGATGATCACATGACCCGGGCGATGGTAGCCTTTAGCATGCTGAAAGCAAAGATCGCGACCACACCAGTCCTGAAGCATTTCGATGTTAATAAGGTTCCTGTGGTCATCATCTATGCTAACAAGTGGGCTATCTCTGCTGCCCTTGAGCAGGATCATGACGGAGTGTATTGTCCTGTGACGTTCACCAGCCGGACTCTGAAGGCTAATGAAGTTAACTATGGGCTAGTGGATAAAGAAGTTTTGGCCTTATTACGGATCCTGGATGTGTGCTATACTATGCTGGTGTCTCGGCCCATCAAGGTACTTTCTAGACGGTCGACCCTGTCATGGCTTCTGACGGCAAATGGAATTGACGGCCGGCTGGGTAGATGGGCGGCTCTGCTGTCTCAGTGGTCCCTCGAAGTAATCAAGTGTACTAAGGGAGAAGAGGAGATACTGGGCACGCTGGCGGCCAGCATTACCCCAAGGGCAGAAGTGGAGGAAGCACTGATAGCTATAGCGCCTCGGAAGCAGCCTCGACAATCCATCATATTACCGCCGCCAACAGTGGGACCCACGGAGGAGCTAATGGTTTTGAGTTTTGACGGGTCGGCGAGTGTAAAGAAGGGAGTCGGGGCCTATAGTGCTATTTTGTGGAAGTTGCCCGAGTGGAAAGTGGTCACGGCCGCTTCAGATTTCACGCCTGGCATAACTGTGAACGAAGCAGAGTACCGAGGACTTTTACTTTGCCTAGATCTGCTGACTGGTCGGACGCAGGGGCGGATCATCATATGTGGTGATTCCAATCTGGTGATCCGGCAAATCACCGGAGAGATAGATTGCAAGGCGCCCCGGCGGAGACTGTTGAACGATCGGGTCATGTCCGCCCTGCGGAAATGGCCAAAAGATGAACTGTTACATGTCAAACGGGACTGGAATAAGAGTGCAGATCACTTGGCTACGCTAGCCATGCGTGACCAAGTCGGTGTAACGGTTTCCGATCCAGGTTTGTTATCGGATTTGGCAGAGATCAATCGGCTGCCCGAACTTATCCATCCGGCCAACACGGAGGAGGTAACCCGGGTGAACGCCGTCACCCGGTCGCAAAAGCGCCGTTCTTCAGCCGCTGGCTCAACATCCTTGGAAGCAATGAGCGAGGGAATAGTGCAACAGTTACGGGCAGAGCGGATTCTCCAAGCGCAGGACGAAGAGGAGTGGATAGTGGATCTCAAGGCATACCTTAAAGGGGAAGTGGATAAACTGACCGCCGAACAAGCTAAAGAATGCTTTAAACTAGCCCCGGATTACGAAGTGGATGAAAGCGGGTTGCTGTTTTTCTACCGAGATGCTGACCAGCCCGAGATTGAGAGGGATAAATCCGCTCGGCTGGTCGTTCCTACTAACCTACAACCGGATATCCTCCATCACTATCACGTGAGCCTAGAAGGAGGACATCAGGGCATCGGCCGGACATATCATAAAATCAAGGCACATTTTCACTGTCGGGGCCTCTACCGCAGCGTACAAGCTTATGTGGGAAGCTGTCCGGATTGTGAAACGGGGAAGGGCCGGCCGACCATTAGAGGGCGGTCGCCTGGGAATATACAGGCCACCTATCCTTTTCAAGTCATCGCGATGGACCATATCCCATCC
This sequence comes from Sclerospora graminicola, assembly GCA_001887855.2. Taxonomy (NCBI): domain Eukaryota; phylum Oomycota; class Peronosporomycetes; order Peronosporales; family Peronosporaceae; genus Sclerospora; species Sclerospora graminicola. The sequence continues at coordinate 1,072 of MIQA02005391.1, read as the reverse complement.
TTACCTAAATCTCGAAATGGGTACACAGAGCTGCTGATCTGGACGGATTTGTTTACCGGACTGGTCATAGCAAAGGCCAGTTCCACACGTACCGCTCAGCAGGTTGCTCAAAGTTACGAGGAATGTGTGTTCAGGCGTTTCGGGGCGAGAGAGGTCATCCGGCATGAAAGGGAGCCCGGATTTATGGCGGACGTATTCCGAGCCTTCAACAAGATCCTGGGACAGAAACAGAGTGCAACTATGGCTTACCGCACGCAAGCGAACGGAAAGGCCGAAAGGATGGTTCAGACTCTGACCAGAGCCCTCAAGATGTATGTGGTGGAAGCGGATCAGTGCGACTGGGACGAATACGCGGAGAGACTGGTTTTCGCCATCAATTCGTCGTACGATCGGGTAAGGGGCGACACCCCTTTTTATTTAGCTTATGGATGGGATCCCCGATCCACTTTGGAAGCCGCCATACCAATAGGGTGCACCAGAAGCCGGGACAGAGACGCCCGTCGCTGGAGGATGGGAGTGCAACGTCACTATTCACTGGCGCGGGAACAGGTAAACGAACGCCTCCGACAAGCAATCAAGGACCGCGCCGATCAGAATAATGACCGAGCCAGAGAATACGGTATAGATCCAGGATCCCAGGTATGGCTGTATCTGGATCGGGTCAAGGAGGGCTATGCGCGGAAGTTAGCTCATATGTAGCATGGCTCTTTACGAGTAGCGGAACTGGTCGGGGATCATGCAGTCAAGCTGGTTACGGCAGGCACGGATTATAACGTTTTCCCGATAGTGCATGTGTCCAAGTTGAAGTTGGTTAAACACTTCCCGGACCGCCCGAATACGCACCTGACGGTGGAGAGCGGCCGGTTCGACTTTGACGAAGCCCTGCTGCCAGAGGATAGCTGGGACAAGCCGCTAGATCCGGATGAGTACGAAGTAGAGGAGATTTTGGATGTTCGGAATGGACGGAAAATTCGGTTTGGGTGGATCCATAGAGAGTTTCTGGTGCAGTGGAAAAATTGCGAGGAACGGTCGTGGGTGGACGAGCTGGATCTAAATTGTGGAGCTTTAATGA
>MIQA02005390.1:0-13461 GCA_001887855.2 Sclerospora graminicola | reverse complement strand
TTCTTACAATCAACATCGTAACTCACCTTCTTGATTGTGTAAAGAGCGTCACTTAAGTAGCGACTGACTGTACTATGTGATAGACGTACACTGTAGTCCATAACCACCATGTTCGAAACTTCCGCAAGCGTCAGAGTACAGTCATCGTCGATATAGCGCTTTAAAGCCTCCGCAATTTCGAGAGTCACCGTGATTGTGCTTGCACGAGCCGCACCACGTGGCTTGTGATCGACGCTACCACGCTGAACGAGACGCCAAGATGTTGTCGCGGGAATTCCATTATGCTTAATTACAACCTTCTAGTTGGCGCCTTCTTCGAATGCCTTAAGAATCCGCAGCTCGGCGTCTACGTCGCGCTTTCTGTTGCTCTTCGACATCAAGGAAGTGAAAAACAAATCACGAGATGAAAAACAAAACACGAGATGACATATTAGGCTTGACGTAGATAGCTAATCCTGTGGTAAGCTGCGTGCCACACATGGTGCGTGGAAGTAGACGAGTGAGGAGCACAACGCTGATCTCAATACAGAGTAGTGAACTAAGTAAATGATCCGCTCACTAAAATATCTCACAGATATCGGGCTAAAAACATTAAAATACATGTGTAGAGATTATTTATTGACAACCTCCTTATATTATCCTACTTGCCATACTTCATGTCCTCAAAACGAGCCGCCGCGTTGAAGGCGTTCATGCAATGCATAGCCATTGAGTTGACGATGTCCTTGGTGATGAAATTCTTCGCAAAATCTGACGCTTTCTCAAGAAGGACCATTCTCTGTTCCGCTAGATTTGAATAGAGATGTGCCTGATGATCAAACATTCTGCCGTGATGGATGCGAAGGCTGCACTTTATCTTGCTTTAAGAGCACTAAAGCAACCTAAACATATTCAGAAAAAGCAGTAAATTGAACAGTAATTAGAGCAATATTTTATGTGTAGTAAAAAAAATTACTCACCTTCAATAGGATAACACATTGGGGAGTAAGGGCCTAGGCGAAGCAACACTAAGTTGAGCTCGTGCTTCCGTTTTACTGTGAGCAGGAGCATTGTCGAAGACAACGATAATCTTCTTGTAGGCGTAGTCGGACTGAAATTGAGCGGAAGCCTTCACTGCCTCGTATATCTCCTCCACAAACGTCGCGATTTGATCCATTTTTATTGATCCACGCTGGTGCTTGAAATGGATTACTCTACCTGCTGTCGAAACAGCGCACTGAGCTTGCAAGTTTGTAGGCCCTTGGACACTGGCTGCACAAGCAAAGCTCGATCCCCTTTCTTGGCGCGCCCCTGTGAGCGTGAGCAGTACAAATTGAAATTCGTTTCATCGTAGTAAACGACATATGTGCTGAAGAAGCTTTTTGGTGAACTCTTGTCTCCTCATCTTGTTTAATTCGTTGTTGCACGTTGAAGGTTCAGCTCGTACCTACATGTCACTTACACCGAACCCGTTAGTTTTCGAGGTATTCTTACAATCAACATCGTAACGCACCTTCTTGATTGTGTAAAGAGCGTCACTTAAGTAGCGACTGACTGTACTATGTGATGGACGTACACTGTAGTCCATAAGCACCATGTTCGAAACTTCCGCAAGCGTCAGAGTACAGTCATCGTCGATATAGCGCTTTAAAGCCTCCGCAATTTCGAGAGTCACCGTGATTGTGCTTGCGCGAGCCGCACCACGTGGCTTGTGATCGACGCTACCACGCTGAACGAGACGCCAAGATGTTGTCGCGGGAATTCCATTATGCTTAATTACAACCTTCTAGTTGGCGCCTTCTTCGAATGCCTTAAGAATCCGCAGCTCGGCGGCTACGTCGCGCTTTCTGTTGCTCTTGGACATACTTGGAAGTGAAAAACAAAACACGAGATGAGCGCGGAATTCCAACATCTAGAAAACTTTTCTGGTAATTTAATAATTATTTCACTTTGGATGAGGATATTTCTACTTTAGTTGCTAATATTCCGTATTTTACATATGTTAAAATTACCTTATCCACTTTGCTTGCAAACCTTTTCATTTAGACCGGTAAAAGGTGTAGTTTTCACTTCGTTTTACCTGACTTTTGCGTAATGGACACATAGTCATCTTTCCTTGGACGCAGCCCCACAACTGGCGATCGCTCTTATCGTTGCAGTCCAATAAAGAAACCCAACGACAAACATTGCCACAGCGTGCATCTTTGAAACTGAAAGATGTCCCTAGCGAGCGCGCTACAGCTCAATATCATAGTGCTGCTTGGGTCTAAGGACGGCTTGTGCAGCTTGATCGGCCTCTTATTTCTTCACTCACAAACAACCTGTTGCTTCGATAAAAATGTCAATAAATTCTCTGCTTTCCACAAGCGTAGCTCTGTCACTTTTAAACTGGACGACCACCCCACGTGCCGTCAGATCCAGGACTGACACCAGCTTTCTGTCCAAATGGTTCCTTCATTTGATTTGATCTACTATCAGTGGATTCAGCGGTTCGCCTTGCCTGCGAAGGTGAGCTTCATTGTGCAGCAAAATGCAAGCAGCGTGCTAGTGTCAATATGCAGTTTGGTCCAATGTTTTCAGAGGTGATGGGAAAACTTTCAGTAGCAGGTTTGAGTGCGGCGCATCGGCAGTATCAGCAGCGGCTTGTTGAAGATCGTACTTGTCAAGGTATGTAGAGAATTTGGCATAGACTGTGATGTGGTAGAGTGATTCAACAAAAATCAGAAATAAGTGGTCCACACACGGCTGTTGATTGGTGGCTGTGGAACACCCATCAAGATGGAACCGTTGTTGGGTGGGACAGGCTGGTTCTATTCAGGATGGTACATAAGTGATAACCGGGTTATCGTAAAACGTGGAGAAAAAAAAATGATGCCGTTGTCACGCCCTTTCCCAGAGACTAAAGGACCAGTGAGCATCACGATCGGATGTGAATACCCAGATACTGACCAAGTTCGTATGAGCGTGCGAGACAAGATATATGTGATGAGCAGTACTAGAGACGGTTTGATATATCAGGCACGGTAAAACCTGGTCATTGGAGACGATCCAAGTGTTTTGAGTTGATGAGACATTGAGACCTCGGTTGACCGACCGAACGATTTGGTCCCGCCTTAGAATGTGAAGATCAAGTGTATGACGGGGCACGACGCGTGAAACGGCGAGCTGTATGAGGCTTATCAACTGAAACAAGCGTCAAGGGTCAACGAACTTGCTCCAAATCAGCATTAAAAGATCAGATCGGATCCGACTCTTGGAGGAATGCTGATTCAGGTTCAACCTCGCGGTTTAACGTACAATGGAGGTCGAAGATAGGGTTGGACAAGCGGGGGATGTCGTTGTTTGGTGATCCTGGGGTGTTTCGAAGTGATCCGGGGCTGATTAGCCCTGATTCCCGTGCCGGTCCCGAACCGGTTTGGATCAGCCCCAAATCAGCTTCCAGGCGTTGAGAAAGAAGAAGTTTCAGCCAAGATCGGGTTTGAATCAGGCGATCGGTGCCTGAGAGACCGATACCGAGCTGGTTCTAAGCTGATTCTCGAAGAATCAGGTTGGCTGAAGATCGCCAGAGAACCTGATCAGGATCGGTCCAAAGTGGTACGGATCAGGTTGAAGATTGGTTTATGGTGGTACTGGAACAACTTTGTGTCGAGATGGGCAAGATTGAAACATGAGGTGGGTCACATCAGTTGGTGTATGGTACATTAGGTATTAGATATTGCATATATAATAACAGGATTGAATTTACCCCCTAAGCAAAGAGTCGCTCCGCCACGTGTCGCGGTCATTAGGAGAACGGGGCTAACTAGACCCCTGTAGCTCAACTTAATTCCTGGTTAAGACGCGCATAGACGCATTTTGGCTTACCGAAAGTCCCCCGACGGGATTTGTTGAGGTTTTCAACCCTCACCCCGTCACGCGCACGTGTTTTGAACACGTTTTATTAATTGGAAAGGTTTCGTGGAGGTAACGTTTGGGGTTTACTGTGAAAGATTGTGGTTTTTTCGCGGTTTTCGTGGTTTCTCGTTATTTCTCGTTTTATTGGCTGGCCTGATCGGACGAAGTTTCTTGATCAGCGCCTTTAGATACTTTAACTAAATATCGACACTAACTCGTTCTCCGGTGAAGATTCCAACCCGAAAACCCCCCTGTCTCGATAAGGTCATATTCCTCGACCTGATTCGTATCATCCTTCTCATCTAGAGTCCACCTGAGTGTGTAATCACCGAAGATCAATGGGTACACAAGGTGAAATGAAGTTAAAGATGGATTCTATCGTACATGACGACCGGTCAAAAGACCGGGAGGATCGGATCAGTCATCATAGTGATGATTCATCCGATCCTGATGCCGATCAGGATCAACGGAGTACCCCCTCCGATAGTTGGTCGTCCGGGCTAGTGGGTATCCGAATTCCACCCAAAACCTCCGTTCTGGTCCACCCAAAACCTCCGTTCTGGATTTGGAAGTCGGCTCCACCACAGTGACTGTGACTGATTGCTAACCCTAACGTTTAGGCTTGTTGACATCCACTATCCTTGTGCTCATGATTTTCATCGTCGAGAGATACCATTGTCAGTCAATGGTTTTGATCAGCATTGGTGGCTGGTACAGCTAATGCAGATGCACATTGAGGTTGCACCAGTTATAATTGAGATAGAATTGAAGAGGATCGCAGATGCGTATGACAAAGCTCCTAACTTGTGCTGCTTGACCATGTCTTGGCAGTCCCAGAGGCCGGGACTCGCAATCCTGTGAGCAAGTACGGACACGTGGTCGGCCGTCAGGGTCAACACAGCGATTTCGATCACAATTGGAGCATGTTGAAGCTGCTTTGGAAGCTCCTATGCGACTCCGGCAAAGTCGGATTTGCCATCAGGCAGACCACGATGCCCGAACCTGTCATCAAGCAGCACCAGCAGCACCAGGAGTGTTGTAAAACCACGTAATTCCACTGAAATAGCACGAACTCACGTAATAGTTCACAGGAAACGCAACGGAAAGAAAAGAACCTGTCAGGATCCACACTCCAATCTCCACACGCGAAAACAGGTAATCCACACGAGAAACGTAAATGCTCCACGTAACACGTAAACCTGTAAGAACTTACTTAACTGTTCTGGATTACTTAGTTCACTTAGAGGAGCAGTGCCGGTCATCTGTCAGTACGACGGCGCTGTCGGACGACCGGCATTGGTCCTCTCCTATCCGATGTATTTAGCGTTAAAGTAAAAAGTGATATACTATGGGAAACACTAAGGACACCGCCTAAAATTGATTTGGGCACCTATTCGGACTTTGCCGAATATATAGTGTAAATAAAATGAAAAATGGATCGCAATTATCTACTTGTAAGTTATTGAACTCTTTTGTTCGTCAATGTTCTATACCTCTTCATACACATGCTACGTTTCTTGTCATGCGAGACATCACCTTCGTTTTCGGTGTCTGTGATGCACTCATTTTGCTAAGTATTTGGATCCGCGCAATGAAAAGTGTAAATAGACAAATACCCCCACAAGTAGGACAATTTTTGGGCCATAACTTAGCCAACTTACCACTCGTTTCGATGGTAATTATAAAAGTACAGTACTAATTCACTCTCAAATTCGCATTCGATACCATTGTGCAAGAATTTGTGTGACCATTGTTTCACAAGAACACTTTACTAAAAAGTGTAAGGGTTAGATAATTTTCCTTCGGCTTCTATAACTTGTTTTTCAGCTTTCAATGATCCTTGTTTATCAGAATTGATTCCTATTTGCTGAAGCAGGCATAACCACCGAATACAATCTACTTTTTGCCCGTTTCTAATTCTTGTTAGCATATCTGCTATATTATCTGACGTTATCATCTTAATCTACCTAATCTATTCTTTTATCTTACCAACTAGCCTTAATAACAGCTGAAAGCATTCCGTGAGCAGCAAGCTTTCTGAGCATATTACGATTTTTCGAGTGCAACCTCTAGGACGCCCTGTTAATTCGCATCTATTTCTCACTCTGTTTTGCGCAGAATTTCTTGCCAGTTTTATCTACTGTGAGTATATTCAACAGCAAAACTCGCCTGATGCAGATTGCAATATTTATAGCTTAAAAAGGGAGGGACGGCATGAAAGATCTAATTTCTATACTGATAAACTAAGATTAACTGGTATAAAAACACATTTGCTAGAGATAGTTGGTTTTATTGTTAAATGTTTTTCAGGCTGCAACTACCAGAGAAATTGATAATTTGCTGCGAAAGTTAAAAACTTCTTCGACTTTATTGCCAACTTGACTGCAAAACTATTTCCCGTCATACAATTTAAGTAATTTCAACACGTTAGTGGACGGACAGCATTTGTTTTGCTACATCGACGATCAAAGCAAAGTATAATATGGTGTCTAAAGTAACGAAGTACCGACAGCGTTGGTTGGTCGTATGCAATAATCTTATTCCATGATACCATTACAGTGGTGAAGTATTTATAACTTACTTTAATGGGATATTTTTAATAGACTTGCGTCTTTGTTTCTTTCAAGCGCACATGTTGTCATTATATGTCGAGAGGTTTTGCCATAAGTTAGAGCATTTGTCGAGTCAGTATGTCGTAATATAAGTTCGATTTTAATTCAACTAAGTCCGATTGGGTGCCCAAATCAATTTTAGGCGGTGCCCTTAGTGTTTTAGTGTTTCTCTATATTATATAGTATTAAAAGTTGTCACATTGAATATACTTTTAACCTATATTTAAACTATGCTAATATGCATCATGGCGGTTTCGCATAATTTTTGTCCATCTCCATAGTTCATCAAAAGGGTATAAATTCCAACACTCCTTCCGCTACCGTCATCGCTGCATGTTTCGCGTAGTTTTCAATGTAGCCTTCATATAACCATGCATAATCCAAAATATAACCATATCCACATCCCTCCAAATCACATCAGACCAATTTGTCCTCTGAGCTCATCAATTCTGGGTGCAGCCAATTTTTTTGTTAACAGATCCGCAACCATATCCACAGTCCCAACGTGCTCTGGGTGCACCCGACCTTTTTGCTCATAGTCCTTTAATAACTTGAGTTTTACATCCACATGCTTTGTGCTCGCCGCACGGACCTCGCTCTGCAATTGTTTAATTGCGGCCATGTTGTCGATCTTTAGGACGATCGGTGTTTTCGCACTCACACCGACCTCCTCGAAAATTTCACGCAATCCCAACACTTTCTTTCCACCTTCCGCTGCAGCCACAAGCTCTGCTTCCGCCGTGGACAGCGCAACAGTACTCTGTTTTTTGCACTTCCACCCGGCGATAATTCCATTTACGAAAATTACGCTCGCACTCACGCTTTTTCTATCCATCTTGTCTGCTGCGAAATCGGCGTCAATGTAGCCGACAATCCGCAACGGCAAGTGATCTCCATTATCGTGATTCAGATGCAACTTCAGATTTTTTGTACCTTTCAGATACCGCGCAATTTTTTTTGCCACTTTATAGTCCAATAGTGTAGGCGCATGTGTGCGTCGGGTAGCCCTGTGCACTGCAAATGAGATATCCGGTCGTGTGCACCGGGATATCCATAACAGGCTACCCACCAATGATTGGAAACGCTTAACGCACGGTAGACTTCCATTTTGCTTTGTAGGCAGCAATTCGTCAAGGCTGTTTTCCATCTCAATTTCCGCAATCGGCGTGCGAGCCGCATTCGCGTTCTGCAAACCGTGTTTGTTCAACATTTCATCAATCGTAAATTCTTGGTCAATGGTGTATCCGGCACTTGGATCACCCTCCACACGTATTCCCAGAAATTTTTCCACATGTCCGAGCTTTTTTAGCTCCAAGATCGTCATTTCATCAAAAAAATTCTCGATTAACTTTTCACACGTTGCCGTGACTAACAAGTCATCGACATACACCCCCACTAGGGTTTTGTCGTCTCCACAAACACGTATAATAGTTCACGTGTCAGTTAGACACTGTACAAAACCAAGTTTGACCATGGTATCACGTAAATGCTCGTACCAGAGCCTCCCAGCCTGCTTAAGGCCGTATAGATTTCTTTGCAACTTCAAAACTAAATCGTTCTTCGTCTTTACTCCAAAAACTCTCAAAATTTCTTTCGAAATCTCCATTCCTTGCGGAATTTGTAGGTGTATCTCGTATCCAGTTTCTGGGCCTGCTTTAGGGTATGCGCTTGGCACATCCCCGTGTCTAGCAGGCACATCCCACACCAGTGACATGATGAGAATTACCTTAATATTATTAAGCTCCATTACCGTGGAAAACGTGAACAAATAGTCTTCACCGAGAATCTGTTGGTCGCCACGTGCGACCAGTCGTGCTTTGTACCTCTCCATTGTTCCATCCGATTTTAATTTGGTCTTATAGACCCAGGGTTCCCAAGTCAGTTAAAGCATGCAATTCTGCCTGTTCGGCCTCCGCCCACTTTTCCGATTGACTTGAGACATGTGCCTCCCGGAAATTTCTTGGGTCAGGTAGGGCCGCCAATTTTCCTTTTGTCCCATCTTCGACACTGGTCACGGAAAAGGCAAATAGCATATTCGCCTCAGGCACCCCATTATCGTCCCTGGTTTCTGTTTGGTCTTCATTTGAAACCGGTACACGCCCCGAAACTCCTTCCAACGTTATACCCTTCTTCTTGGACTTTTGTAGCTTCTTCTTCTTTTTCTCTTCTTCGGCGGCAGCAGCTTTTGCAGTTTTCTTTACACTCCTGCTAGATTTTCTTGCTTCTAGCTTGTTTCCACGAAAACACGTATTCCCGTTTTTCTTTTGGGGTGATGCCTGCTCTTTGACCTCTTCAATCAATTCTGCTGCCTGCCCCTCATTTGTTTCTCCGATTTCAGTTCCTTCTTCTTGCAATTTCTTCGTGACCACGTCATTTGATCTCTCTTCAAGCGTTTCAATGTTCGTCACGTCGTGTCGAGTGGTTGTTACCACCCGATCTCTCAACAAAAGTACTTTGTAATTTTTTGTCTGGTCATTTTTCCCGAGAATTAACGCACGCTCTGCATGCTTACCAAGTGACTTATTTTTTTTGATCCCTCCAAACCATACAGGGGGATCCAAAAACCACAATGTCGTCAACATTCACTTGTTTTTTCTTAAGTATTTGTATCGGCGGGGCTCTACCTGGGTTGGTCCTGGTGGACTGCGGTTGAGAATGTAAGTTTGCATACTCAGCGCTTCCGTCCATAAATCAGTGGCACGCTGACCCAATATCATGCACCAACATTTTAACATGGTTCGGTTCATCCGCTCAGCTTTCCCATTAGATGCTGGGGTTCCAGCTTCGGTAATCTGTCTGCGCACTCCCGTCCTTTGGCAGAATAAATCCAAATTTTTAAATTCACCACCCTCGTCGGTGCGCAAAACGTGAATTCTGCAGTTAAACTCGCTCTCAAACCATGCAAGAAAATGTTCAAACATTTTTGCTGCTCTAGCTTTTGTAGGAACAGCAAATACGCGCACAGAATTTGAAAAATGGTCTGCAACGACCACCAGAAATCGATTCCCGCGTCTATCGCGTGGAGTTATCGGACCCTTGAGGTCACTGCAGATAACTCCACCGATTCGGGCAATGGGTGCATTCTCGCCTGAGTCACGCTTTGGTTGCTTCGACCGAGAACTTTTTCCTTCAGCGCATGTTAAGCAATTCGGTCTCTTATGATCGGTCAGTACGATTCCCGACCGGGGGTCCTTTGCCATACGTTCGATCGTATCGTATGCAAGGTGCCCTAGGCGGACATGAAAATGATACAATCCTCCTTCTTGCGTATCATTCTCACCCCCCCCCCATTTTGCACATTCATTACAATATCGCGGAAAATCCTTTCGAAATCCACTTGAGGTGCTCGCATGCACCTTTGCCACAAAAATCGATCCACAAAGTTTGACACGGAAAGTGACCTTTTTCCGATCTTGATCTCCATCCCATCGTCCTGATCATTTATGTGGCATCCCTTCTTCTTTAAACAGCCCAGCGAAATCAGATTCTTCGCCGATTTTGGAGCATAGTAGACTTCGCTCAAGACAATCTCCGTGCTCGGTCGTTCGTCCCTCTTGATCGTCACCCTCCCGACTCGTGTAACGGTTAAGGTCCCTCCCCTCCGTCCGGTAGCACCAGTGCATCATCACCGCTACATTCCTTTGGGTCCTCAAGAAGACGCGGACCGATCAAGTGTCGACAGGCGCCACTGTTCAAGATCCATTAATTCCTCGTCCATTTCTTCAGCAATCCTGGCATTTTCGTTCAGATTCACCGTAGCTAGCACGAAACGACGTTCAGAGAGTGTATCTGAACGTCCCTTCTTGCCTGCTTCCCTGGGGTCATACTTTTTCAACGGTTTGGGGCAATTCCGATGAATGCGCCCCCCTTCGCCACATCCGTAGCACACCCTTTCAGCTTTTGCACCACTTACTGCATTCGCAACAATCCTTGGCTGTCGCTTCATCTTTCGCTCGTCTTCCTCAAACTCTTGCGCCCATGCCACGAACTTCTGGGCATGTTGGACGTGGTCTTGCCTCATGGGGTTGTACCTCACCATGAGTGCGACCTTCAGGCTCGGCGCAGCAAATTTAGCGATGTTTTCAACGATCAATTTGTCTGGTAGCTCGCTCTCTCGCGCCAATGCCACCAGGTATAGCAAGTGCTCCGTCCAGGACCTTCTGGGGTCCTTCTCCGCTGCAAACATAGCGGAGGCTTGGTGATGCGAAATATTAACTTTGAAGGCGTTGTTCATGTGTTCCAATACCGTAATTAACGACGGAGAAACCGCCCACCAAGCACCAATATTCGTTTGAAAATATCTTAGGGCCATGCCCTCGAGGTGCTCTCCCAATTTATTCACCTTTAACTGCTCGTTCCACTGGAAACCGGACGTCAGTTGCGCTACTTCCAGGACTTCTAGGAACAGGTAAGCCCATTGCTTGAAACCTGCTCCTAGGCCCTTGTAGGTTTCCACTCCAATAAAGTTTTGAATCGTAAGTTTCGTTAATTTAATACCAAACGGCACGCCAACTTGCGGCACGTTTGCATTTTCGGTAGGCATTCCTCCTGCTTGCGCCTGTTTGGCGAGAGCACCTGCTTGCCCCATTGCGAAGTTTCCGGGCACACCTTGCCCAATTTCATCGTCACGGTTCAGGTCGTCCAAGGTCATACGACCGCCAAAAGGTCCATGATTCCTCAGGCTGTCTCTGAACTCATTTGAGAAGTTTGATTGACCCAGCTCTTTCATACGAGCTTGCTCGTTTTCCATTTTCTCTAAACGCTTATCAAACTTCTGTTCAAACTTCTGCATAAATTCCATTATTGCGTTCATGGCTTCCGCCATGCGATTTTCTTCATCACTGGCCATGATCGCCGTGAGATACAAACGCGATTCAATCGTTTCAATTTGACAATAAACACCAGACACAATTTCCCTTCTGGTAAGGGGACTTTCACCAACTGCAATTAACTTGAAACAGTGAAACATTCGAACTTAAGAGACCCGTTGGGCTCATAACCTGTTGTAAAACCACGTAATTCCACTGAAACAGCACGAACTCACGTAATAGTCCACAGGAAACGCAACGGAAAGAAAAGAACCTGTCAGGATCCACACTCCAATCTCCACACGCGAAAACAGGTAATCCACACGAGAAACGTAAATGCTCCACGTAACACGTAAACCTGTAAGTGCTTACTTAACTGTCCTGGATTACTTAGTTCACTTAGAGGAGCAGTGACGGTCGTCTGTCAGTACGACGGCGCTGACGGACGACCGGCAGTGCTCCTCTCCTATCCGATGTATTTAGCGTAAAAGTAAAAAGTGATATATTATATAGTATTAAAAGTTGTCACATCGAAAATACTTTTAACCTATATTAAACTATGCTAATATGCATCATGGCGGTTTCGCATAATTTTTATCCATCTTCATAGTTTATCGAAAGGGTATAAATTCCAACAAGGAGTAGATATATAATCAGCAGATATAGAAGCAGTTAGATTTAAAAGTAGTAGATGCAGAAGCAGCAGATTTAGTCCAAAATTTATAGAAACCCTGACGTAATAAGATTTTTTTTCAAGATTCCGATGAATGCGAATATGTGACATTCTGACGATTGGGGTGGAGGCTGACCAATCAAGGGGCTGCAATATCCGTAATACCGTACAAAATTAATTTTTGCCTTAGAAAAGGAAATGTATCATTGAACAATAATTGCTGATCATTAATAAAACAATTATTGTGCCCGCTGTTAGAAGTAGTGTGTGTGTTCAAGCCGACAATGTATTTCAACATGTATTCACAAATATATTACAAAGTCTGCATGAACGCATGAAGATCTGCTGCAATATTCCTCTTCTTCCTCTCTTCTTCTTCTTCTTCCACGTCCATTTCCTTTCCTTTGCATCAGCGCGTGGTTGCTTGTTTACACGGTACGACTCGCACGAATCGATCGCTGCGTGTTCGTCACAACCGAGTGCTTCATTGTTGGATGGCCAGCATTAATGCGCTCGGTAAACGCTTTGTTTGCGTACGTGTTTTTGGTCAGAATGTAATTGACGGCAAACTTGATCAAATCGAGCGGGAACTGCCAGACAAGTGCCCAGACCCAGGCAATGAGGGTATAGCCACCCCCACAGCCAATGACAGCAATACGATCCGTCGGGTAGCCTCCAAAGCCAATCCAGCCTACAACCGAAGCCACAATCTGAGCAAAGACAAAAGCAAACAAGAGCAAATTGCATGGCTTCTCGGCAAAGAACCAATTGTTGCTACCAGCCGTCCGCGTGACAAAGATCAGCGCTTGGCCTGAAATTGACACTTGCAAGTACACGAGCGAACGCAGCACGCCTTCTTTCCGTTGAACACCGGGGCCAATCATTTCATTTCCTCGTGTCCACGTCGCATTCCAGTTGCTAAAGTCCCACACATAGTCACAAAAGCTAACTTCGTTCGTAATCGGGACCTCGTCATTCCCAATAAATGTCACGCCTTTGCCTTCTTGAGCCGCTCGAAAGACATTGTAATCGCCATTGTAGGCTGCTCCCGCTGCCCCAAGCGTGTACGCATAGACGTATTGGTTGTATGCGACCTCAGCCGATGGTTTGACATCATTCGGGAGCGCATTGAGATGAACATCGGCTAAATCTTCAAATAAGTTCGAGCGCGAGTCGTATTTGGCTTGATATTGATTCCAGTAGGCTGTAATGGCACTGTCCCGGAACTTTCCAACGTCCGAGAGACTTGCAGCTTGCGCCACACTGCCTGTCATTTCACCACACCCGGTCGCATTGTTGGTCATGACACAAGCTTGGTATTGTTCTTGGAAAAAGCTATGGCATTCGTGTTTCATGCAACTGACACAGAGATTCTCGACGCCAGCACTTTCAAACCCGCTCGTGTTGTTAATGACGCCAAAGAGGACAATCGTCGACAGCGTGAGCCAGAGTCCAAACGTAATGGACGAGATAAAGACTTCTTTTAATTTCCACG
>MIQA02005388.1:0-14088 GCA_001887855.2 Sclerospora graminicola | reverse complement strand
CCTCCTTTTCTCGCGGCAGCTAGTGTGGTGCTCGCGCAACGCGAGGAATGCTACACACTTCGCAAATAAGATTGTCGCCGTTTAAGTTGCACATTTGCAAGCCTGACACTCCCAATACATTTTCATCTCTTGAGGGCTGATCATCGGCGCTATCTGAAGACGTATACAGCGTAGGAGCGCCGACTCCCTGGTCTATTTCGTCTGCAGGATCATCCCATTCAATAAGTACCAATGCTATTAGCCCACAAACGGTGCACGTGGCGCGCAACAACACCACAATGAAGCGATCTGCTCCCAAAGATGACCATAAAATCATCAAACCGGGTCATCGAATCCAAAACAGGCTTTCTCCGCAAAATTTCCCCCGTTTGGACATCCAGCTTTAGCACTTGTTGATGACATCTAAATTTCCCAGCACCTCCGACATCAGATTCTTCGATCCTATCCCATTCTTCAGGCCGTTCGGTTGACCGAAGAGCTTGAATGATGTCTCCAGTTTGATTGGCTCTCGTAGATATCATAAAAGTTCAGTACATTACTGTACTTCGAATAGTATCGTATCTCATCCCTCCCCCAATAGATGGCTTTTATATCTGACCACTTGATTTTTTGGCTCGTGAGTGCGCCACATAAGGAGGTGTGACTGTAAAATGAAATTATCTGTTAAGCCAAAACTTCGAATACAATTTTAGCGGTAGCTAAAAGATTCGATGTTATCACTAAAATACACAGAATCGCTGATGGAGGGGACAACCTGATTTATCGTTTGCCTTAATTGCTGTTTGACTATCGACAAAAGATTCGTGTTGTTGGCATGCACGTGACGACAAAGGAAATGACGATCCAGGCTGCAGCCAACGTACTACTGACGAGTGTGACCGTATATTTTCCCCTCTTTCTGCTGCTCATTCTCTTGTACGAGACTTTGCGGCCACGCATACCGCATGTGTATTCCCCAGAAAATCATGCAAATTTTCCCGACTCCAAACAACGCAAGTTTCTAAGCTGGGTGCCCTTTGTGGGGCGCATTGATGAGATCCAAGTGGCCAAAACCTGTGGCCTGGACGCTTGGGTGCTGCTGCGATTTATAAAGATGGGGCGCAAGGTGGCACTGCTGTGTGTCTTCTGCTCAATTGCCCTCTTCCCCATGTATTTCTTCACGGCAGCCGTGTATGAAGCCCAGGAGAAGACGAAACAAGCAACCAATGGTACAGACATCATGGACGCTGCAATCACGTCCATGATGATACTCATGCTTGATGGACAACAAGACGCTGAAACTAATTCAGTGCACATCCTATCTTCTGACCAAAAAGTGAAGCTGGACGTCATCGACCGTCTCACGATTGCCAATGTAGGCAAAGATGACTGGAGACTCTACTTTACAGTGTTTGTTGCCTGCACGATCAGCATCTACGTCATGCGACAGCTCCTGGACGAGTACTCGCTCTTTCGCAAAAGGCGTCACGAGTTTCTGAAGCGCAAGTACGCGCAACAGTACACTGTCGTTATCTCGGACCTTCCCCACTCACTATGTCGCCCGCAGACACTTCAAGCGTACTTAAACTATTTGTTCCCTGACACTGTGCATTCGGTTTATATTGTTGTCGAGTGTGCAGAGCTAGAGAAGTTGCTGGATGAGCGCCGGAAACTCGTATATCACCTGTATGCTGCAAACGTCAAACTGACGAAAGTAAAATCCAATCTAGATTATAACGTGACCAACCGACCAAAAAAATGGGTTGATCGTCGTTTCTTCGGAGTCTGTGGCGGCAAGAAGTTGATGCAGTGGACCACTACACCGAAAAATTGCCAAAAAAATGAGATCGAAATCGTTCGTGCCCGAGAGGCAATCCTTCATCGTCAGTCAGCAGAAAATGCTGAAGAAGTCAACAGTGGAAAGAAATATGGCTCAACAAACGCAGCGCCGCAAGGGGTTTCTGGTATGGAACAGAGTCATCATAAAACAAAGTGCTCAGTCGGCGGCCAGTGGTGGAACAAGGAAACCTTGCCCTTGCTTCGCGCCGCCGTCCCGATGCCTAACCGCCCTAACGTGATGCGCAGTTGTGCTTTTGTGAGTTTTCGAAGCATCCGGTCCGCACAAGCAGCGCAGCAACTGCTTCAGGTGGAAAATCCTCGCCGCATGCTCGTTCTCCCAGCGCCAAACATCTGTGACGTACAATGGAAAAACTTTGGTCTGCCTCACAAGCTTAAAGCAAAGTGGAAACTAATTTCTGTGGGAGCTTCTCTATTAATTGGGTGCTTTTGGACAGTCCCAACAGCTTTCGTCGCTTCAATGGCAAGTTTTGACGAGCTTCGCCACCTATTTCCATGGCTTGGTGGCTTAATGGGGGGCTACCCATGGCTTCTGATAGGTCTGCAACAGACTGCGCCACTGGTTTATTCAGCGATGAATGGTCTTGCAAACGTAATTTTTAAAATGTTATCCACCCAGGAGGGTCACTTGTCGGTGTCGGAAGTTGAAGCAAGTCGCTTCGCCAAGCTATGTTTTTTTCAAGCTTTTCAAATGTTTTTCGTGTCGGCGCTCGCAGGATCTATAATCACGGAGTTTATGCTGGTTTTGGACCAACCGCGAATGCTTTTCTTCTTCTTGGGTAACACTATAGCGAACCAGTCCATGATGTTCATCACCTTCATCATCACGCAAACGTGCGTGAACATGTCGCTATTTCTGCTGCGTGCATCCTCGATGGCGATCTCCGCCGCTTACCATCTACTGGCTCCAATGAACGCGAAGCTACCACAGCCTCGGGATTGGATGGGGCTTTGTCCCGTTAACTTTCACACAGACCTTGATTACACCGATGAACTTAGCACAGCAATATCTCGTGCTTTTATTTGTCGTGGTGTTTGCTCCCATAGCACCTCTTGTGGGCTACTTTGGTGCAATATTCTTTGCTGTGTCTGAGCTCGCCTACAAGCGATGTTTATTCTTTGTCAACAGCTCGCGTTGGGCAACAACCAACTCCATGGGTGTCTTTTGGCCACCCCTTTATTCGTTCGTGATCGGTGCGCTCATAATTGGCCAATGCACACTGATTGGACTGCTATCGTTGAAATCAGCTGGATATGGACCGGTTGGCCTCGCCATAATGCTACCTTTAGTTACGCTTATCTTCCATTGGTATGCAGTTGATTTGTCTCATCTCCAGCGTGCTACTGAGAATCTGCCGCTAGACCAATGCTGTGACATTGACGAGAGCGAAAAGAATGATTCATTTGACTTTTTAAATGGAGTCTACCAGCAGCCAGCTATGATTGAAGCGTTTTACCCGGCGTTAAGCATATCTAGCGACCCTGAAAACGGTGTTAGTGGCACTACTAATTTTATCAATGGACAGACAAATGCACCTCAACGCCATGTAAAATCACAGAAGAAGGATTTTAATCTGCAGAACCGTTTGGCTGAATGGATAAAAAAGTCGAAGTCAAAACGAGTGAATCAGCGCTAAGTTTAATCTCGCACGCTGGAATGTACTGTATCGTTGTTCTAACGTTAAATTCGAAGAATTCTGTTAACAACACCATTGTTCACCGTAACTGCCATCGCCAAGGACACTCAGAAGAACCCCATTGACGGGTTCTGCAAAAAATCATACCAGTGGTATGCGATTTGGTGTTTTACAATGATTGTCCATTTTCTTATATTAGTTTATAGAGGAATGAAGCCAATAAGAGCCAATCAAATTGATGTATAAATTGATAACTTAGGATAATATTGCTGGATACCGGTACAGTACCAGCCAAATTCTACAATGGACGAGTTCTTGGCAGATCTACGCGAATTGGACGAGACACAAGAGCGTGTCGAGGCTGTGAGCGATGGAATGATGCGTGTGCAGCGATCAGGTGATGCAGATCAGGCACGAAAAATGGTAGAGAGCTGGATACAGATGCTTCGTGCCAGCGACTTCCAGTCAGAACGTATTGCGTTTCTTTACGTGGCCAATCACGTGCTCCAGAAGACACTATTCACTGAGTCTGAGACTCACAAGACGCCAATGTTTGTGGAACTGTTCAGTTGTCACCTGGAGGAGGCTGTAGCACTCGTGTGCAACTCTCCCATGGACCGACATAACGTCACGAGACTACTAGAGCTGTGGCATGAAAAAAAGGTTTTTACGGATGCTCAAGTGCTTAAAATGTGGCGCTGTACAGGTGAAGATTTGCCTGAATTTTTAGAGGCTGCAGACAAAGATACGCCCACGAAAGGTGGGAATACGAAAGGCGGTGAGAAAGACAGGGAGGAGCTTCCGGATACCCAGGACGATGGAATGGAGCTCCACCAAGTTCTCCCGATGAAATTGAACTCCCACTCGGCAAATCCTGTATTGAATGTACTTAAAAAGATTGATCATTCTAAGTCGGTAGTGAGATTTTTGGACCACCAGATTAGAGGGAGATACCAGCTCTTAATGCAAGATAGTGTAATGAGGTACAAGACTGCAGCTGATCTTGTCGCTGATAGAGCAACAGCATCGTCCCAGATTAAGCAAAGAACAGAGGATTGTTTGAGACTGGTGAAAGTTCGCAATGTAAGTGTCGAAGAGATAAAGTAAAATGTGGATGTCGAATGACGAAACTGCGTGTATTGGGGACAGAAATTCATCCGTCAACTTGGAGATTTAAAGGCGGAGCTATCAGACGCTATTTCGAACATGATTGAATACGAGGTATGACATTTAGCGAAGAATATTGTATGTGCTGCTAACAGCGTTGATGGCGCTGACTGCAGGAAGAAGCCGCGAACAAAATTGAGCAGAAACTCGAGGTATGTTGGCTATGTATATTGCGCAATTACTTCACTGACAGTGCTGTTGATAATTGCGAGCTGTATTAGCAATGTGATGAAATCGACTTAGGGCTGATGGATTTGGCAGATCACCAGAAAAAATTTTCGGAAGAGGTACAGTGACGTTACCTTCAGCTTTATTGAAAGCTTAAAACTGATGAGCACGTTCTATTTTAGTGGTCACAGGCACGACTGGTGAGTCTTGAGCGCCGAAAGCAACGGGAGAGAATTCAGCGTCAGAAGGACGAGGAAATTGCTCGCTTGCACCAGGAGGCTATTGCTGAAAGCGCGATGCATGCTATGAATCTTGAGGCTGACATTAACTCTAACTCAGCCTCGGAGTTGCAGTCGCTGTCAAAAGAGTTTAAGGATCGCCCACAGGAAAAGGATACCAAGACTGACAACGAGAACGAACTTGTGTGGAACCCGTATGAAGCATATGCGATCAAAGTGAATTTTTTGTTGCGAGAAATTAACGCGCTTTTAATGCTATTGTCTGACAGGATTCGCAAGGAACTGGTGCCGCTACGAAGCTTAAACGTGGATTGGGAAGATTGGCGAGATCACTGATTATTATTCTGTCGCTGGTTACTGTGCCCCTTCGCGCGATGTACACACGTAGTAGTATATACTTACACCATAGCTCGATCAAAATGAAATGGTTTGCCAAGTGGATTGCCTAGGAATATCTTGCTATGTTCTGAACGACAGGAGCTCAGAATTTTAAGGTCTGACTGTATTTCTTTGATGAGATAATTTCATGGTCCGTGGAAGTTCCTGTCAATAATGAACAAGATGTGCACGACGATTCTCGTAAGGGTAGTTAATTTCTGGAAAGCTGGAAAATGGTAGTACCTTGAAAGACGTAGCTAGCTAATTCAATGTCATTACTGTACGTGTGTTAGCGTCTGGTAGGCATTCCAACACTCGAAATGCACCTTTCCAATTCCACTAGCCAGCTCGTAAAAGCGACCATCGAACCTTCCTGGGATCTGCAAAATTGGCTGTGCGCAGTGCACACATTTGGGTGCTACGGATTGCTGATATTGCTCCCAACATTCAAAGTGTACAAGGCGTTCGCCCTCGATCTTGTAAAAGCGGCCATCAAATTTGCTAGCGATCTTGACCACAGGCTCTGCACAATGCACACAGCGCTGGGCAGTCGCTAGCTGGTACGCCTCCATACATTCTCCATGACATTTTCCTCCATTAACTTGGTAGTATCTGCCGTCAAACCGACCCGGAATAGCCGCGATTGCATGACCACAATGGATACACTTCTCGGACGTACGGATCTGGTACGCGTCAATACATTCGGCGTGCACGCTAGAACCATCAGGAAGCGTGAACATACGACCAGAGAACCGATCTTTGACGACTTCAATGCGTAAATGGCAATCCGCACAAACAGGAGTGTTACTCTCACGGTAGGCATCTACACATGGACCTTGGCAAACCCGGTCTACTTTCCTCTGTCCATTTTGCTCGTGCGTAAATGTCCGAAAGGTGCCTGATAATGCTTTTTGGCAAATGCAGCAAACGGGCAGCGATCCTGTGTCTGATACAGGCACGACGGCTGTCGGTTTCGACGTGAAAAGGGTCATTGAATAGCTGAGTTGATATGGAAGTTGACCGTCGTACGTTGCGGGAATGATCACGAACGGTTTCCCATTTTCGCCAGGCATCAGCGGAATCTCCAGGACACAGCTACGGTTTGAAATAAAGGTCCCCGTGGCTACGACATCTTGTGTAAGATCAATTTTGCGCTGCTGTCGGTCACCGTTCTTTACAACAATAGGTGCAATGTAAGAAGTGTACTCTGTCTCCATCTTCAATCGACGCGATGGTTGTTCAAGATGGACGATGAGGTTGCAGCCAGTTGTGGCAGGAGAAAAGAGTTGCACTTGCGGGTTCAAGTGCATGGCATCGCGTCCACCACTTGTGATGCCGTTCCACTCCCCGGACACGATGTGAATGCTTAGACTTGGAGTCACAGGGTTGCCAATTCCATCAGGACGGGAACGAAAGTTGTACAAGTTTCGCGACTCAATGACAGTCGTGAAGAAGCAGTAAAAAGCGCTGAAATCCATCCAATACGTGTGATCTTCACGAAACTGGAAGCCGCACTCGACCTTCTGCATACGTGAGAAACTATGCCACTTCGGGTCTTCGTTAGACCAAGATCCCTTCCACTTCTCCGGTTGTTGGTGCGTTCCGATTCCCCAACTGTTGCGCAATTGCACCAAGCGAGTATGTTCCCCTTTATAGTCTAGCTCTACCAGCTTCATGATACCATACGCTTCAGTTTTTCGGAGACCTGTGGGTAGTGCAACTGCCATATCTTCATTGCTACACCCAACGAGCGAGCCTGACTGCAATGCACTACCAATTGTTTGCCACGCAGACTCCTCGGTTGGACACTTTTCTTGCAACTTGTGTCGCGCAGGCACACCGCCAAAAAGGTCTTGCAAGCAGTACCCTTCTTGTCCACCGACAATTGCCTCATATCCACCGTGTAGCTTCGCATAAGCTTTCTCTACCAGCAGCGACCAGATCTCAAACTTGCCGTTGCTTCCCGTAAAAGATCCAAACACAGGCTTGCCGTACTGACTGCAGGGAATGTAATCATCGACGACAACGACGCGGCTGCGATTATTGCGCCAGAATCGCACAGCGTATACACCTTCTTCGTTGTACTGTTGTTCCTTCGGAAAAGCAGTTCCAATTTCAACACGATCTGGACGGACTAAATCGTCACTTAGCTCTGGGAATACTTGCGATAGCGCAAGCTGGGACGTAGATAGAATTGATAGAGCACCAAATACGTACGTGTCTGCAAGTCTTCCAACCCGCAGTTCTCCCGGGCTAATGCCCACCCCTGAGATGCGACTGGCAGCCTTCGATTCACGTGAGCGATCAAAAAGACATGTTTCCTGAGCATGGAAATACACTGGTACCAACACCGAGACGCGCGACACCACGCCAGACTCAGACCCGTCAACGCGGTAGCCTAATCCATCTCCAACGCTGGAGAAGGTTAGTGGTTTGTAGTGATCCAGCAAGCTCTTTTCCCACATCAACTCGAAACGCTGCAGTCCATCCTGTACAAACTCGGTCATGTGCACAATCATATTCTTCGTGAGAAGGAGCAGATGATCACGCTTGCGCTTCGTCACTCCTGTCTTCACAGCCTCCTTGGCAATCCTTAGAAACTGTGCATCAATTGGCGTCGGATTTTTACGCAACACTTCCAGGATGCTTTCAGCCTCAGCAGAACCCTTGATAGACATACTGCAGACCAACTTCTTGTCATCATCCAGCATCGTGATCTCAACATACACTGTCTCATTAAAAAACTCTGTCACGCGCTTCCACTTGGAAATATACGACTGTAGATGCGGGTACTTTGGGTTACTAACGTTGCGAAATATCGACGATAAGTCTGGTGGAAACTGGGGGTCCGTGAACTTTGCTCCAGCCTGTCGATTCTTGCGCAGGATCTGCAGCCACTCGCCGTTGTCCGGTAGCGTGCGCTGGTTGTAATAGCGCTCTTCGGCTGGATCCGCGCGTTCATTCTGCACAATTGTGATTGTCTCATTCACCTTGGTCACATTGTATCCTTCAATTCGCTCTTGGGGATTAGTACGGTTGCGTTCAACAGCATTCGAGATCTCGAGTCTTGTGCTCAACGAGTCCATGTTGCGCGTACGCAAGACCTGTCGGATGTGGACTCCAACACCATTTCCATCAGGTTCCTCTTTCTCGCCTTCGGGCTTCGCGCTAACTGAAAGATTGGCGAGTAATTGACTGATACTGCTCCCAGACGAGGCCGCAGCCTCCAAGTTGACCGAAGCTGGTGGCTCGATTGGCTCTGGTGTCTTTGGCAAAGTATTAGGGTTGTAGGCGGGAGAAGCAGCAGGTGGGGCATACGGATCGTATGTACGAGTAGCAGGTGTTGGAGTTGACACGGAAGCTGATCGAGTAGAAGCTACAACCTGTGGTGGGTTGTAATTTACACTCGTAGAAGAGAAGAGCGAACTTTGTCCAGAAACTGAAGGCGGTGCAGTGTACGACGTTGAAGCCGTACCGAAGAGGTTTCCGCCGCCGTTACTTGCAGCTGGTGCAGCTGTAGCAGGGCGATGAGCACCACATTCTCCACAGAATGCAGCAGTGGAGTCACCAAAAGATTCACCACATTGTACACATTTAGTACTCGTGGATGGCACGGAAGGCGTTGGCGAGCTGTAATGCGGCGCTGAAGTCTTTGCAGGTGTCGAATATGACGTGATTCCTGGTGCCACCGAGCTGTAACTTGGTGTGGAGCCGATTGAGTTGGAGCCAGCACCAGCAGTCGACAGTGGAACCGAATACTGTGTCGAGAAGCTCGAACTCGGCGTCGAGTTGCTGGAACTGAATGGGGTAGTAGCAGTCGATAGTGGAACCGAATACTGCGAAGAAGAGCCAAAACTGGCGCTGGGAGGCGAGGAGATTGGCGCTGCAACTGAAGCGGAAGATGGAGGAGGAACGTCTTCACGAGGGGCACCGCATTCGGCGCAGAAGCGCGCGTTGGCAATCTCGTCAGGCTCCCAGCGGTGACCACACTCGCCACAGAACATTGTTAAGGAATGAAGGAGTGCGACAGATTTTAACTTAGTTTGAGTATGGTAGGAAATGCCAAAACATGGACTCAAATTCGAAGTGACGATCAAATAAACTTCAACATATTTAGATAAATTACGTGATGTCTTGGGAGAAATGACGCTACATCAGCGGTGTCTTGGTGTATTTACTTAGCCAGCGCACAAGGAAGTGCGCAAGAAATAGGGGCAAGCGACGACGTCGTAAGAATTGCCACGCACGTAAGCCAATGAACACAAAAAATGCGACACGGAATGAACGATGCTGTGTCCATCCACGAACAACGAGGAAGACGTGCCGCATACGAGCTTCTAGCAACAACAAAATTGAGTTTTCCATGCTTGACGCCAGCTCCTGCTGGTGCTGTCTCAACTGCTGCAACTCGATCGAGTGTTGCACCACATCGTCCTTCAAACTCTTAACCAATGACTCTACCCTACTGCGGATCTCATCCATGTGGTCTGTTTGCCTGCTAAATTGAGAGCGGTTGTCGTGTGTTAAGTGCACCAAATGGGCTTCCAGCTCGTCGCGCCTTTTGCTCTCATCATCGATGCGATCCTGCAACTCCCTCAATTCATCATAGATCCGTGGCAATCTTTCAATCATACTAGAAGAATATTTCAGTAGATTGGGAGTCGCAAAAACTGCTTCAGATAAAGATCTACCAGTTGAAGATTCTACAATGCTCCTTGAAGTAGCAGCGCTTTGCACGCTAGCGCTACGACGCCAATCGTCCACCAAATTGTCCAGCACTGTAGTGTAGCGCTTCATAGCTTCCTGCTTTGTCATCGAGCCAAGATTTCGCCATATTTCCCACCTCGACTGCTCCAATTTACTGAGTCCAACTGGCAGTGTTGTGGTCGGACAGGGTCCCACTGTGGCCTGTTGGTAATAAGCGTATAAATTCTTCTTCGGCGACGAGTTTTCCTGCGTCAAGATGCGATGCGGGCCCTGGTAGCTTTCAACGAAGAGAATCGCTCCAGCAAAGTCTGTCTCTAATTGCGCGCACGACTCGCAAGTCGAGTGGGAATGGGCCGTGGATGATGTGACAGACGATGACAGAGAGTGAAGGTCGGCAGTTTCGACGTCTTCAGATTCCTCCGCCGCAATCGACGGCGCAGTGGAAAGTAGTCGACCGTATACGGATTGTACGCCCGTGGCTTGCGAGACAACAGAGCTGAAGAGTGAAGAAGGCGGCACCAGCGAAGGCATCAGAGAACTATTTCTTTTCGTCGACAGAATAATGGGTAACTTAGAACTGTTTTGATCAAAAGTAGGTGGGAACATCCGGTACCGGTACTGCAGTAACGCACGAGGGAAAAACTTGACGAGAAGAAAACAGTAGGACAATACATGCTAGTACAGTTACGTAATACAACACGTACATATTCCACATATTTTGTATCCAACGATGATGTCGACGTCGGCTGTAGTAGCTCTCGTAGCGCTGCTATTTAGCGCGTTGCTGATGCTTGGCGACCGCGTGAACCTTCCTCCTATCGAGACTTTGAAGCACCAGCTGTCTGACAGTAACTATGATCTTGCGGATCTTTCGGCTCCCGTGCTTTATGGGAGACCGCTTCAAGTGCTGGCGTATACTATCCATCTTCCTGTACTAGGCTCTATCATATGCAACCAATTGGCCAAAGACAACAAGATTTCAAAAGTTCGAGAGTACGTGACAACTCCGTTAGTAGTCAGCGAAATCATTGTGATAAGTTACTTTTATTCTTAAGTGAACTGTTGATGTATTCTCAGGTTCGCAGCATCCATTCCAGATTTGCCGTTGTATTATCCATATCTGGAGCCCAAGGAGATAACAATGGGGCAAGTAGGAGAGTCGCTGTCTCTTGAGGAATTTAGTCAAAAGGGAGGTCGAGGTAAAATCCCCGGTACCTTTTTCAAGCACTGGAGCATCGGTGATTATACGTCACGCTATGCATTGGGCGAAGTAACGCCTGTTCAGGTGGCAAAAGCTTTGCTAGCAGCAGTTGAGGAAAATCAACAAAGCGAATATCCATTAAACTTGTTTATCGAAAAACACGACGAATTGATTCTGGAGCAAGCAAAGGCGTCAGCTGAGCGCTATGCGCGTGGGGAACCGCTAGGTGTTCTAGATGGAGTGCCTGTAGCTATTAAAGACGAGCTGCATCTCAAGAATCACCGCATGTTCACAGGCACATCGTTTTTAGGCTACGAAGAGGACGTAGCGACGGAAGATGATGCGCCCGTTGCGAGACTTCGTGCGGCTGGAGCTATCATTCTGGGAACTACTAATATGCATGAATTAGGAGCGGGTACCACGGGTTATAACATGCACTACGGTATTGTGCGTAACCCATACAACCCAGATCACTATACTGGTGGATCTTCTAGCGGTTCCGCTGCAGCTGTCGCATCCGGTCTAGTCCCGCTTGCTATAGGTTTGGATGGAGGCGGATCGATTCGTATTCCTTCCTCATTTTGTGGTGTGGTTGGTATTAAGCCCACGTTTCAGCGTGTTCCTCCTGTGGGAGCAGATTGTCCTTCACTAGCTCATGTTGGTCCAATAGCAGGCTCCGTTCGTGATGCTGCTATCGGCTATGCTGTCATGAGTGGTGGAGACGAAGCTAGCTTCCCTCGTGGCACAAAGCAGCCACCAGTGGATCTGCACTCTTTTGAGGATACGGATTCACTCAAGGGTGTTCGTATCGGCTATTTTAGCGACTACACCAACCACTCATCACCAGAGATCGCCGAGGCTGTCACAATGGCTCTTAAAGCTCTTGAGACTCGTGGGGCAACACTGGTGGAGACTCCACTGCACCATTTGACACCTATTCACATTGCGCACACCATCACCATCTCTTCCGAATTCGCGCAAAATTTGGACAAGTTTTATTATGACCGATTTGGCGAAATGTCTCCGGAAGTGCAAGTGGTTTTAACCCTTGGTCGAAGTTTCTCAGCGATGGATTTTCTCGCAGCCCAACGTGTTCGCGCCTTCGCCCTGCGTCAGTTTCAGGAAAACGTACTGAGCAAAGTGGACGCGTTTGTAACGCCCTCGACCGGTATCACCGCACCACAGATTCCAATCGAGGCATTTGCAGCTGGTGAATTGAATGTAAAGCAGCTTGGAGAGATTTTTCGGTTTAGCATCTACGGCAACTTAATTGGCGTGCCGGGTGTTGCTGTTCCTATCGGCCACGACTCTAATGGGCTACCCATGTCGATCCAGTTTCAGACCGACCATTGGCAGGAGGACACGATGCTACGTCTTGCTCACGCTACCGAAAAAATTTACGCTGCTGTACAGACGAAACCACAAATCTACTTTTCTATCCTCGATGATGCAGTGAAGCAGGCGCGCACCTAAAATTTAAATGTTTCATGACATCACCCACCTGAATTGTAACTGAATGATGGTTACTTTAAAAACTGAGTTTCATCCGACACAGCCACCCAGGCCCCGGCCCACCAGTATTCTGATTTTTGAATTCACATTAGAACACCTGCTCATTTAGTCTGAAACCAATCAATTACTTCCTCTGGGCGGAAATAAACGCAACAAAGACCTTCAAACTTAAATATCTTTTTAAATATTGTGTTTTAGCTCCATCTGACTGCACCAATCGATTCGCCTTGATTTCCTCTATATTTCTATGCCCTTATTGAATTTATTTTGAAATGAAATGGTTCTACTATCACGTCCCAAAGTTTACAGGTCAGAAATTTTGATTACTCAAATTCCGCCCAGCGAAGAAGAGGTCACCAGGAGAAGCAAAATCACTCCCATGCGAAACTTTGACGATACGGAACGCAGAAAAATTATTGCCGAACTCCTAAAGCGCAGTACAAACGGAGATTTATCAAGAGGAGAGTTGGCTGCACTTGCGGATAAACATGGTCGTCACAGGTCGACAATTGCCAGAATATGGGCAAAATACAAGCAGGCAGCTTCGAAAGGGACCGAGGATGAAGGTTGGTGTAGCAGCAAGAAACAACGTGTTGGTCGGAGGAAAGTAAATCGAAAAGATTTGCAGGAACGTGTTGCTGCAGTTCCGGTGGAGTATCGTCAGGTGCAACGGCGACTCGCAGATTTAGCTGGTATTTCACGGTACCTTGTGAGAGCCTTAATAAAAGAAGAAGAACTTATCCGAGCTTCTGGACGTATAAAACCTCTCCTATCTTCGAGAAACCAGTGTGAGCGTCTAGAATTTGCCCTTGGTTTTGTCAATGATTGTACGATGGAATTTGAGAGTATGGACAACATGATACACGTCGATGAGAAGTGGTTCAACGAAGACAAGGATAAGCGGTCTAACATCTTGCTACCTCACGAAGAAGTCCCAACCCGACACCGGAGAAGCAAGCGCTTCATTCCTAAGACCACGTTCTTAGCTGCTGTTGCACGACCAAGGTATGACCTTTAATATTTTATATCCTCGATGTCTTAACTACCTCTGATGATTTATTAAAACTTACATGTAGGCATGATTCTCACCGAAATGCAACGTGGGACGGAAAGCTCGGAATTTAATCCTTCACGGAAGAGCGTATTGCTGAAAGATCTAGCGCAAATAGACCAAGAGGAGCTATTGTTACGCGCAACGTACGTGAGGTTATTGATCGCAAAATTTATAAAAAATATCTTCTCG
>MIQA02005384.1:0-15275 GCA_001887855.2 Sclerospora graminicola | reverse complement strand
TTTAACTCATTTTTCGGCCATTTTCGCAGAGCGGACATACTCCAATCATTCAAAAGTCTTAGTCGGGGGGCCTTGCAGTCTATCTCCCCAGTGATTTGTCGGATCACCAGATTGGAGTCACCGCATATGATAATCCCTCCCTGCGTCCGGCCAGTCAGCGGATCTAGGCAAAGCAGAAATCCTAGGTATTCTGCCTCATTCACTGTTATGCCAGGCGTGAAATCTGAAGCAGCAGCGACCACTTTCCACTCGGACAGCTTCCATAAGGTGGAACTATATGCGCCTACTTCCTTTTTACGCTTGCTGACCCGTCAAAGCTCAGAACCATCAGTTCTTCTGTCGGTCCCACTGTTGGTGGCGGCAGTGGGATCGATTGTCATGGCTGTTTTCGGGGCGCTATGGCTATCAGCGCTTCCTCCACTTCTGCCCTTGGGGTGATGCTGGCCGCAAACGTGCCCAGTATCTCCCCTTCTCCTTTGGTGCACTTGATCGCTTCTAGAGACCACTGCGACAACAACGCAGCCCATATACCCGGCCGGCCATCAATTCCATTTGCTGTAAGAAGCCATGACAGGGTCGACCGTCTGGATAATACTTTAATAGGGCGAGACACCAGCATAGTGTAACACACATCCATAATCCGTAGTAAGGCCAGAACTTCTTTATCCACCAGCCCATAGCTAACTTTGTTAGCCTTCAGAGTCCGCCTGGTGAACATCACAGGACAATACACTCCATCAAGATCCTGCACAAGGGCAGCTGAGATAGCCCACTTGTTAGCATAGATGATGACCACGGGCACCTTATTAACATCGAAGATGCCAGACTAGTGTAGACGCCATCTATTCTTTCAGCACATCAAATGCCACCATCGCCGTGGTCATGTGGCTCATCGCCCGCAGCACTGAGTTAGCAGCCGGATGCCTGTCTGGTGGACCCCGGGCAGCATTCTTAGCAGAAATAATTGACCCGGGCAGCTATGTCATGACAGAAATAGTTGACCCCGCAGGCTTATCCATTGGCTGGTAGTTGTGGTCGGTTTCAACTTCTCTTACCGATCCTGTTCTCTCAACTTTTGATAAACCACCTCCCGTAGCTCATACAGAACAGAGCATCAGACCGGCAAAATCCCAAATGAAAAAAATGCAACTGCCTAAAAAAAGATGCATGGCCTTCAATGGCCCGGAAAGTAGATCACTCAAACACTCCCAATCCATCAGATTAGCTTCCAATCGGCATCGGAAACCGGTGACCCAAATAATCACCTTAGTCTTTCCAAAAACAGAAACATTTTCACCACACTAAATCGAAGATTCCACTTTTCACACGTAATCATCAACTTTTCCACTTTTCACATGTAATCCAATTAGTAGCCGTCACGAGAATGTCATCATGTAAGACACGCCCCCCCCAAAACTGAAGTTGGGTCGGGGTCCGGGTCACCTTCGGCGAACACGTCACCGACCAGAGCAGGATCTTGGTCCGCTTTGATCTTGAAGTGTCCATACAACGCGTTATCTATTTGCCGCTGGAAATCTGCGGAGCATTGTTTAGG
The DNA here is from genome assembly GCA_001887855.2 of Sclerospora graminicola. NCBI lineage: Eukaryota > Oomycota > Peronosporomycetes > Peronosporales > Peronosporaceae > Sclerospora > Sclerospora graminicola. Next base: position 13,720 of record MIQA02005384.1, on the reverse strand, counting down.
CCAAACGGCATCCGGTTCCACTCGAGCAACCCAAAAGGCGTCACAAACAAAGAGATTTCTCGTCCACGATCGGTCATAGAGACCACCCAGAATCCGCTAGTCATGTCCAACGAGCAATACCACAAAACTTTTATCCAGATCCTCCAGCAAGTCGTTTATCAATGGCACCGGGTAAACCATTTGCTTAGTCAGCCGATTCACCAGTCGGTAGTCGATACACAACCTTATATCCACCCCATTCTTCTTAATAATGATTACGGTGGGCGACGCCCATGGCGAGGTGGACGGCTGGATTATCTTGGTGGCTAGCAATCCCTTGATAAGCTTTGAGAGATTTTCCCGGTACTGAGGGCGACTCTCCGGCAACTTTGCGCCACCGGCTTGGCATTTCCCACATCAATGTCGCATACCGCCCCATGGGCGGCCGGAGGCAGTGCATTTCCAAAGCCAATCAGCAGATGTTTCCTTTTCCATATGATATCCTTCAGCTTGCTGATCTCTTCCGGGGTGTTCACATCTGGGTGTCCGACTTGTAGATCGTCGATAGTAACTGCTGGTGGGCAGGGGGTCACCTCAGGTAGCACCGCCATCTGATCCTCCATCCCTCCGACGTATAGATCGCCCCCTTCATGAATGGAGACCTGGTCAGCTTCGGTTAGTTCCGAATCCGGATCAGGTGGATCCCCACCCTGTATGAATCGGCTAATTCCGGATCCGGATCAGGTTGTATCAGTCGATCCGCCTCCGGCTATTTCCGAATTCCGGTCAGCCGGATAAGTCGATCCGCCTCCGGCTATTTCCGAATCCTGGTCAGCCGGATTCGTCGAGCTAATTCCGAATCCAGGTCGCCAGATTAGTCGATCTAGTTCCGAATTCAGGCTAGCCGGATTAGTTGATCCGCCTCCGGCTATTTCCGAATCCTGGTCAGCCGGATCGGTCGATCCTGTATCATCCTGCTCATCAAGCCATCCCACATCGGAGGTGACCGCACATGTGACTCTGTCTTGTCTTCTCTCCTGATCCTGCCGTTCGTCCGTCTTCGACGGAGTGGACAAACCCAGTTCAGCGATTGGGGAAGGATCTCGGTCAGTACGTTCAGCCGGATCCGGCGATGGCCGGCTCCGCGTCAATATTCTAGAAGGAGTCCGGTACTCTGGTTGTGCCACCATTGGAGTCTGGTCTTCCTCCACTACTTCCTCTTCGCTGACCAAATCGGTGGTTGCCTGAAAGGCCAAATTTTGCCACTCGATATAGCGTCTTGAGCCAATAGTGACATAACCCGGCCGGCGGGGCACCTTGTCCTCGGCCAGCCACATTCCAATGATCACGTCTTCATGCAAGGTGAGGGGCCGTTCTGAGATGTTGGTCACACTTATGTAATTGAGGTGACCTTCCCCTTTGACAAACGAGGGTACCCAACACTCGCCCCTAGTCAGCCATAACTTACGCCGTCTGTCGTGTGGTCGTACCATTACTTCCACCGCTCTTCCCACTGGCACCGTTACAAACTGACCTAACTTGAGGAACTGGACGTGGGCACCATATAAGGGCCGCCGGCCGGCCAGCTGGATCTGTACCTCATCCGGCAACGTCAATGTTCCATGCGATAAATCCAGCCGTATGCCGGCCGGGACCATAAAATCCATACCCAGAATTGCATCCTGCCCGGCTAGCTTGCCTACCCAGGCGGTGAAGTAATATACCAAAGACCCAGCTAACGTAATCTTAACTCTTGTCCTTCCTTGGGTCATGTATGAACTTTCTCCAATGCCGATACATTCCTGCCGCTTCGTCTCGTCTATTTCACACCCCACCTTACGAGCAAAGGTGGTGTCAACGATAGACACTTCTGCGCCAGAGTCAAACAGCATGGTGGCCTTCTGGTTATTAATTTTACCATCCGCCTTGGTTTGCTTGAACCACTTATCCGGCGAATGGTATTTCCAATAACCTCGTGATTCGCCAGGTAGCAGATTCAATTCCATAAGCACTTCAGACCGAGAATATTCGTCCGTTCGTATACTGCTCACCAGGAAGGGGTCAGCCGTGCTGCCCGGGGACCGGATGACGTAATCGTCAAACTTACATGTATTGTCGGTTACGCTTTGCTTTGCTTTTTGATTATCCTCCTTACCGACATATGCATAGAAACTCACTAGATTGCTCGGCTCAAACCAGATTCTAACCTGGCGAGAGATCTAGTTTACCTTCTTTTCCACCCCTGGCGGCAACATTCCAGCATGCTTGGTCGGACATACCACTTCTTCATCTGGTTGTAGAATTCTTCGATTGGGCAAGTCCCGCATCGTGCACTTCCCCGCAAGTCTTGCAGGTGAACAAACAGTGTTCCGCTGGATGTCCCTTCCTTTCGCACTTCTTGCAGGTCAGCCGCTTCCAGCAGCTCCGGTCGTCATACTTGATGAACCCACAGTGAGTACATTTCCGTCTGGGGTAATCCTTGTCAGTTCGAGCCGGAAAACCCTTCTGCTGGCTGGACCCAGATGGCAGCCTGGGTTTCTGTCTGGCTTCCGCCGAGAACAGGTACTGGTACTGCTCCTCCTCAGACTCGCCCCCAGACCGCTGGTACTCCTCCTCCGAACTAGTCGCATCCGACTCTCGTGTAACCACGCGGACGGCTCGGGTCGTCCTGGCGGATGGCGGCCAGCCCTTGATCCGGATTAAAACGTGACTTGTACCTGCCTGCTCCAAATGCTGCCTTGGGGCCTCGCTTCTTCGCTTTTTGGTAGATACGCAGCGTCAGCTCCAGCTCCGTGGTATTCTTCAATCGCAGTAACGCCAGCTTGTCCGCCAGCTCCCGATCATCCAATGTGCTGATGAAATGCTCCACATGTTCCCGGGCAGCTTCCGACCGGCTGGCATCTTCTTTAACCGATATGTTGGCCCTCATGCCAGCAACATGTAGGCGATGGAGGTATTCCAGAGGGGTCTTGTCTGCCCGCTTCTTGGTGTGGAAATATTGACGCACTACTGACATTCAGATCCGCTGTATTGCTCTCCAAAAGCTCCAACCAGTTCCCTCCAATCGTCTCGGACTTCCCGGCTGAGCTGCTAGATTCAGTTTTTTGCCGGACCCTTCATCAAGTCTCCGAAGACCAGGCACTTCTCATAGTCCGGCGTCCGGTCTCTGAGGAATGCTGATTAGTCTTGCTCAGCCATCCTCGGGCTTGGTCATCGTCCATGTCTCGTCCAGTGAAATTTTTCAGCTCGAACGTGGCTGACATCCGCACCCTTGTAATCGCCCCTGAGTCCAGATCAAACGCTTGGGCTGAGGCCACATTGGCTCGGCGAGCCATCCCCAGGTCCAGGTCATCCGGATCATAATGGCGTCTGGCCGACTTGACGGATTCCATATCCCTCGTCGTTGAGAGACAGCTTCCTATTCGTTGGCCGTCCAGTTCGGCGACCTGTCCGGCGGCTTGGCGGGACGGCACGGGGCTCACTCTGCTTGGACTGCACTGACTCCATGTCTTCGTCAATCGGTTCCCTCGCATAGTGCTGGACTGGCTCGGGCGACCGACTCCCACGACGAGCCGGCTGGTCCGGTGACCCCAGACTGCGGCGGCTGGCACCCACCCGACGCTGATCTTCTAAGTATCGCTCCATCATCGCCGAAAACATGTTCTGAAGGTGATCCGGCACTTGAGGGATCGCCTAAGGGTCTACTCGCGGGGCGACTTGGGGGGAAGCTGGGCTGCCAGATCGACATTCCTTCTTAATCCGCCCGTCCGCGTATTCGTCTTTTGGCTCTGGATCTGCCGTCGCCGTCCGGGTCTGGACGCTGTGCTGACTGGCTTTCTTCCGCTCGAGAGTGTCAGGATTTCCGTATCCCTCAAACCTCGTGGCCATTGCCACACGCGCTGCTCCCCTTGGGCCAAAAGTCATGCGGGTAATGCCTACAGATGCGTCTTTCGAGTCCGCTTCTGAAGTGGAAGACTCGTACTGTGAAGAACCTGAGTGTAATCCGGCCGGTTTGCCTGCTGCCGGAGGTGAAGGCGGAGTCGCTTCAGCTGTTGCCGTCATCTTCTGCGACGGAGAGCAGCCCACTAACGGTACCAAGCGGTCGTGAAATGCTCTGGATGCCTCCTTCAGCCTATCCACCTTCAGGTCGAACTACTGGTTCGTTTCGAAAGCGCCGGTGTTGATGCCCGCTTGCTTGAGCTGATCGAACAGTCCTCTAATGAGCACACGTACCTGTTTGAGAGAGATGTGGGAGAGAAGGGACCCTTTAATCCACCCAGGATTTTCGGCCGAGCTATCTTCAGGACCCCATCCGTCCGTAAGAACTGACCCAACTCGCGAAGGTGGTGGGCACGCCCCAGGTCGGTCTCCGTAACCTTCTGTGATAGGCCATTCAGAATTTCTTCTTCGTCAAAACGTGGCCTATCCTTGCAAATTGTACAATCCAGCTTTTTTAGGGGTAGGTGACCTGGATAGTGAATTGATCCTGATCCAGCCAGCTTCCCACTCCGGTCGTATCCAGCTTCCGATTCTTCTTTCTTAATTTTTTCTTCTTTGGTATCCATAATATGCATTTGTTTGTCAGGATCATGGTTGAAACCATGATCCTTCCTCGGACTATGGTGACTTGCACCATAATCCGATCCGGCTCCAGCTGGGTCATAGTGGCTGGCACTATAGTGAGTAGTACCGTAATCCGGCCCAGCCGGAGCCTCTAGGGGAGTAACTTCTTCTTTAATGTCGACCTCAAACTCCCCCAATCCGAGTCGACCATCGCATCCTTCCATCTTCAGCAGCATTGGGGGCGATGGGCCTTCCACCAATACAACCGACACAACGTCTTCAACGAGTTTGACAGGTTTAGGTGTTTCGCCCACTAGGGACTCGCGGTGACATCCAGGTCACCAAGAGATCCGGACACGCGCACCATTGTGGTGTAGTCGCTCTCAGAAATTCTTTCTGAGATGCGAGCACCCACGGGGGCTCAGATGACTGACTGTCGGTGGAGGTACTCCGTCCATCCAGATCTTGATCCGATCCGGCATTCGGCCGGCTGGATCTGTCACTCCCATCACCTTGGTCGTGACGACTTGGATAATCCATGTTCGAAAAGCTCACCTTGTGTACCCGTTAGCACTGGTGGTTGCGCTCTCTTGATGGACCCTAGGGCGAAAAGTTAAAAGTCCGTCGAATAGGATGACGAGGATTAGGACGAGGGGTAGTTCCTGGACTGAAATCTTCACCGGGGAGCTCGATCGGCAATATACTTGAAGTTTGTATACTGCGAGGGCTGGACCGAGAATAGTCGATCGGTCAGCTAAACCACTGTAATAAATGGGGTAAATCCAGTCGTGTTACGTTAATAGATCCAATTGAAACTCCCCCATCTTCCCGTAGGCCAAAACGTTACCACACTTTTCCATAGTATAAAACATGCTCAAAACACGGGCGACTCCCGGTCAGGGGACTTCCGGTGGGTTCCTTTAACCTTCCCCGGGCAAACCAATAGCAGCAAGAGGGGGCCTTGTTAGCCCTCTGCTGTGAACCAACGAAAAACGACTTGCGTCTTAGAAAGCGAAAAGTATACTGATTTTTATCCCTATATCCAATACTCCCTTTTGTTTAACCTACCCAAAATAGCCTGCCTGGATAGATATGTGCCTTACCTGACATAGCGCAGTCCTCCCCTCCTGAATACCCCTTTGTGTACCGTACCCCTAATATCCAGCTCGACCTGGATAGCCATCCACCTCGACCTGGACACACCTGGCCGCTGACTTCTATTCTTCTTTAGCGGTCAAGCATCCATCTTTGGCGTTCCAACGGGCTTCTACAGGGGCATAGCCTTACTCAAGACCCTTCATACGCACATCCTCTAGCCGATCTGCCCTTGGCCACTTACATCCACCATCGACGGCCACCCATCTCCACCCGATCCGGCCGGCCAACTTCTGGCTGACCTGGTTTCGATCTGCCGGACCCACCATCATCTAGCTTAATTCCATGCCTTGCACCAATCTGTCGCTTGTGAGTGCTCCTAAACACCCCGGCAGCTGTTCTCCTGCGTCCGTTAATGGTCGATCCGGGCAGCTAGCTTGGTCCAACATTTCTATCAACAGGTGAGTGTATTCACTTCTCATTAGGCCGTTAATTCCAGGACCACTTCTCCACAGCCGCCCCTGGGTCTTGTCTCAGCCGCAAAACGGTTGAGGCACGATCTCACTACGCATCTTGCATCTTAAACCATCCACCGTTTTCATGTCCTGCCACAGCGATGGACTCATCGTTTGATCGCCTTCCGAGCCCAGCGAGGCCACCGGAAGGCCGTCTAAGTGCGCGATCCGCCGGTCTCGGGCGTCACCGAGGGCAGACGGAGGTGGCTACCCTCAAAAATCAAATTACTTCCTTGACTGCTCAGGTGGCCACTCTGGAGAAGGCAAAAACCGAGCTATCCTTGGACGTGCGACTTGTCGATCAGTGGGCAGACGAGGCCAGGGTCTGGTAGCTACTCGCTGCCCTCCAATTCAAAAGCCACATTTCGTTCGGGAGAAGGACCGATACAAGCAACTGTCTGAGTCGAGTGACTTTCTGCACATCCTGTATCAAAGGCAGTATCCATCGTGGATTCTCAACGTAAGTGAGTTCACGCTTGTTCGGAGTTGTTGTCTCATCCGCTCACTCTATATGTCCCTGCAGAAAAACGTATCATGCACTTTCACATCTTGATGCTCGAGTCATCCCATGCTTCCCGCTAAGTAATGAAGCACTACGAGGAGTATATCCGTCTCTCTCAGCGACTGGAGAAATTACAAGTGAACTTGGGTCAGCTGGTGAGTCACCGGATCCACCTCTCGCAGACAAGAAAGCTCTGGAAAAGTCGTTATCCGCGCCGCCCGGACTTCAACGCCAGATCCAGGAATGGGAAGAAGCACATCCCAAGGTCCAGTCAAGCGTGGCCAAATCCCGGCAAGTGGTTTCTGACCTTATGAAGCGTCGTGCAGACAGGTTTATCTCGATACAGGCTGCCCGAGCCCGTCTGACAGAGGCGAGTGCCAGGGTGACGCGTCTAATGCAGGGATCCGCGCCTATCCGGCGGGTCATCCGGAATCTACTTGACTTAGCCTGCCCCCGCGGTCTCGGTTCCGATACCCCCGCCGAACCGTCTTTACTGTTGTCTGCCGACTCTGATGCCGGGGTTGGATCATCCTAGGAAAAGTCGTCCGCATCAGACTTGGGGGCGGTCGATGCGGAGGTAGCCACACGTCTCCGGATATGGAATGCTTCCCGAAACTCTAACCCTCCACCATTACCAGCCGGTATGCAGCCGGCTTCTTTACCAACCCCAGCGGACCTCCCGATAAGCAGAGGAAAATGCCGATCCAGCAGGATTTCATCGCTTCCTCCTCTAGCGATCGCTAAATTCTCAAACAGTCCGCCTCGTCGGCGGAAACGTCAAAGGTCTGGGAAGAGGGTGAGCCGGCCCCCAGTCCTGATCCGAGCTCAACCGCTTCTGGTTTGCTGGCTTTCCGGGAGGTTTCTCCCTCGAAACCACGTCACAAGATCCTTCCCTTGTTATCCGTCCTCTCCGGTTCTTCTTGGAATTTCTCCTCATGACCCCCCAGAGCCATCCACTGCTTCCCCGGATGAGGAAGAGACGTCAAACCTGCTCGAGGTGGACGACGACGAAGCCATTACCGACGACTTCGAAAGGTTACCCAATCAGGATACTTTAAGGCTGGATGAGAACGAGTCCAAAGATTCGGCCGAAGAGTCTCCCCCGCTCTGGATTCCTGAGCCCTCCCGAACTAAATGTGGCTCGTCCCTGGCCTGAGGTCCAGCTAAAATGCCTGGGTATTGCGGATCTTACGGGCATCCGCGTCGCTCGAGATTTGTCTCGTCCACCGTTGTGGATATTTTTACGGCCGCTAGGTCACCCCAAGTTTCTGACTGGTGTCCTGCCCTAGTCAATCCTGCACAGCTAAACGCGGTCCTGTCTCTCGAGCCGTGGACCCTCCTGTTGGCAACGAATATGCCTGATATGGGCTTACCCCGTGTCGGCTGGTACGCCGATCTTCGCCGTGCATGTGCGGGTTATCTCTCCCGCCATGGTCAACCCATTTGGGAGTCCACCCACTTCCTGTTCATTTCCGCCGAAGCCGGGCGTAATAATCCTGCTCTGGCTATATACCGTGTCGAGCGTACAGCGTCGCAACCGAGAGGCTGAGAGCTGGGCCAGCTTATGTACCTTCGTCGTCGATGGCATCCGAGTTGGCCACTGTGACCTGGACATATTCCTTAGTCCCATAATGTTACACCTGGCTAATCACCGGGGGGAGAAGAGTGGGGAGCCAGCTGAAGGTAGGACCTAGTATCTGGGAATAGGTAACACCTATCGCGCTACCACCCTTCAAGCCTCACTTGTCGAGATCGACCGGCAGGATCCGTGGCGTAACCAGTATCGGCAGGATCCCGACCGCCATCCTGGCCTCAGCGTGTCTCGACTACAGGACAAATTTCGTTACACTCGCCAGTAATGACCTGCAGGGCTAGTCTTTTTTAATTATTTTAGCTCATTCCAATTCACACGTCCATCCATTGTCATTCGCCCTGCTAATACGTCATTCGTTCCTTTGCCCATATCGAAACATCTTTTTCTACTTTCCATAATCCGACCACCTATCCAGCTTCACCACTCCATCACTCACGCTTACTTTGAAAGATCTTGTCTAGCACCTGATTGGCCCATTTCCAACCAGATGGGTTCTTGTCCATCATTTGATTGGTCGATCAATATCTCCTAATCTGGTCGGACCTGCTGCCCGAGAACCAGATGACCTAATTATCTGGGTCAGCCCCACCTTCTTCATTGGTCTGCCTGGCCACGAAACGATTCCGGCTTGCTCGTTGGCGGTCGAGCTCCCTCATCATCGTCCAACAATTTAGATCCAGCTCATCCACCCACGACTGTTCTTCGTAGTTTTTCCACTGCATCAGAAATTCCCTGTGGGTCCAGCCAAACCTGGCCTTCTGTCCAGATCGAGCATCCAAATCTTTTCCACTTTCTTTTCGTCTGGTTGTCCCAACTATCTTCTGGCAACTGGGCTTCGTCAAAGTCGAGCCGGTCGTTCTCCAATACCAGGCGCGTATTCGGGCGATCTGGGAAATGTCTCACCAACTTCAGCTTGGAGACGTGCACTATTGGAAAAACGTTGTAATCAGTGCCTCTCGTAATCTGCTTAACAGCGTGCTCCTCAACCAGCTCTGCTACCCGGAACGGACCATGCCACATATGGGCTAACTTTCGTGCGTAGCCTTCCTTGACTCGATCCAGATATAACCATACATGGGAGCCTGGCTCCATACCATGCTCCCTGACCTGGTCATTGTTCTGGTCGGCGCGATCCTGGATAGCTTGCTGGAGGCGTTCGCTCACTTGTTCACGTGCCAGCGGGTAATGGCGTTGTACCCCTATCCTCGGACTACGAGCGTCCCGATCCCGGCTTCGAGTACACCCTATTGGGATGGATGCTTCCAAGATGGATCTAGGATCCCATCCATAAGCTAAATAAAAAGAGGAGTCTCCCCTTACTCGATCGTACGACGAATTAACAAATTCGCTGAAGTACTTAATCGAAAACAAGTACTTCAGCGAATTTGTCACAGTCATGCTGGTCGGCCTCCACCACATACATCTTAAGGGATCTAGTCAGAGTCTGTACCATTATTTTCGGCCTTCCCGTTTGCTTGTGGGCGATAGGCCATGATCGCGCTCTGTTTTTGTCCCAAAATCTTGTTGAAGGCTCGGAACATACCCGCCATAAATCCAGGCTCCCTATTATGCCTAATGACCTCGCTTGCCCCGAAACGTTTAAATACGCATTCCTCATAACTCTGAGCAACCTGCTGCGCGGTACGGGTGGAACTGGCTTTTGCTATGACCAGCCTGGTAAACTCATCCGTCCAGATCAAGAGCTCGGTATATCCATTTCGAGATTTAGGTAAAGATGGGATATGGTCCATCGCAATGACTTGGAAAGGATAGGTGGCTTGTATATTTCTAGGTGACCGCCCTTTAATGGTCGGCTGCCCCTTCCCCGTCCCACAATCCGGACAACTTCCCACATATGCCTGCACACTGCGATAGAGACCTTGCCAGTGAAAATGCACCTAGTTCTTATGATAAGTCCGTCTGATGCCCGGATGTTCCCCTTCCAAACTTACGTGATAGTGGTGAAGGAAATCCGTCTGCAAGGTAGTCGGCCAGACTAGCCAGGCGGATTTATTTCTATCGATTTCGGGCTGGTTAGCATCTTGATAGAAAAACAGCAATCCGTTCTCATCCACTTCATAGTCTACGCCATCTTAAAACACTCTCTGGCCTGTTCTGCACTTAACTTTTCCAACTTCCCCTTTCAGGTATGCTTTCAGATTTACTATCCACTCTTCTTCATCTTGCGCTTTGAGGATCCGTTCTACCCGCAACCGTTGCACTATCCCTCTATTCGTTACTTCTGTAGGTGGCTAATCGGCGGCCAGTGAACGGCGCTGTTGCAACCGGGTGACAGCATTCACCCGAATCACTTCCTCAGTGTCAGCAGGTCGGATAAGCTCGAACAGTCGATTGATCTCTGCCAGATCCGATAGAAAGGTTAGATCAGTAGCCGTGATTCCGACTAGGTCGCGCGTAGCCAGCGTGGTCAGGTGATCTGCACTCTTATTCCAGTCTCTCTTAACGTGTAACAATTCGTGCTCTGGCCATTTTCTCAGGGCTGACATAACCCGATCATTCAAAAGCCTTAGGGGGGAGCTGCAGTCTATCTCCCCAAGGATTTGTTGGATCTTAAGATTGGAGTCACCACATATAATAATTCCCTGTGTCTGACTGGCCCAAAAGGTAAGTCAAGTAGCAGGTCTCGGTATTCCGCCTCATTCACTCTTATACCAGGTGTGAGGTCAGAGGCAGCGGCGATCACTTTCCACTCGGGCAACTTCCACAAGATGGCACTATAGGCAGCTACTCCTTTCTTGACGCTCCCCGACCCGTCAAAGCTCAGAACCATCAGCTCTACCGCTGGACCTACTGTCGGTGGCAGGAGTGTGACGTATTGTCGTGGCTGCTTTCGGGGTGCTATTGCTATCAGTGCTTCTTCCACTTCTGCCCTTGGAGTGATGCTGGCCGCCAATGTGTCCAATGTCTCTTCTTTTCCTTTAGTGCACTTAATTATCTCTAGAGACCACTGGGACAACAACGCAGCCCATCTACCGAGTCGACCATCAATTTCGTTTGCTGTAAGAAGTCATGATACGGTCGACCGCTTGGATAACACTTTAATAGGGAGGGATACCAACATCGGGTAACACACCTTCAGAATCCGTAGTAAGGCCAAAACTTCTTTATCCATCAGCCCATAGTTCACTTTGTTAGTCTTCAGAGTCCGGCTGATGAACATCACAGGACAATACACTCCATCATGATACAGCACTAGGGCAGCCGAGATATTCCACTTGTTAGCATAGATGATGATGACTACTGGCACCCTATCCATATCAAAACTTCGCTTTTAAGTGATGGCGAAGTGGAGTCTGACGCCGTCGATTACGACAGCTACAACTCCATGATACGATGGTATGAGGAGCGTAAGTCGCCATCTTTGCTTTCAGCATAGCGAAGGCCACAATCGCCCTGGTCATATGGTCGTCTGGCCGGGCCGCATTAGAGTTGTGGAGTCGGCTGCCTGCTCGGGCGGACGAGGTCAGCTTCTTATTGGCTGATATAGATTTCCCGGTCAGCATATTTCCATGCCGATCATGCTCTCTCAGCTTGTGGTAATCCACGTCCCGTAACTCGTACAACACAGCAGCATAGACCGCGAAGTCCTTAATGAAACGACTGAAATTGTTCAAGCTGCCAAAAAAGGATTGCATGGCCTTCAATGACCACGGGAAAGGCATGTTACTCAAAGATTCCAGATCTTTTGGATCGGTTTCCAGCCCAGCAATAGAGACCTTGTGACCCAAATAGGTCACCTTAGTTTTTCCCCAGAAACTCTTCAACACACTAATCGAAAGATTCCTTTTTTCACACGTAATCATCAACTTTTCCACTTTCTCACATAGTAAGTCCCAAGTAGTCGCCGTCACGAGAATGTCATCAATGTAAGACCGCCGCCCCAAAACCGAAGGTTTTTGTCGGAGTAAGGTCATCTTCGGTGAAACACATCACCGACCAGGGCAGGATCTTGGTCCGCCTTGATCTTGAAGTGCTCATACAATGCGTTATCTATCAGACGCTAAGAAATCCGCGAGACATTTTTTAGGCCAAACGGCATTCGGTTCCACTCTAACAACCCGAAGGGCGTAACAAACGCAGAGATTTTCCGTGCACGGTCGGCCATAGAGACAACCCAAAATCCATATGCCATGTCCAACGAGCAATACCACAAAACTTTGTCCAGATCCTCCAGCAAGTCATTTATCAACGACATATAGTAAAACATCGGCTTAGTCAGCCGTTTTACCAATTGGTAGTCGATGCACAACCTTATATCCACCCCGTTCTTCTTTATAATGATTACGATGGGCGACGCCCACAGTGAGGTGGACGGCTGGATGATCTTGGTGGCCAGCAGTCTTTTAATGAGCTCCTACAACTGTTCTCGATACTGGGGGGCGACCCTCCGGTACCTCTGCGCTACCGGCTTGGCGTTACCCATATCAATGTCGCATTGTGCCCCATGGGCGGCCGGAGGTAGTTCATTACCAGGGCCGATCAGCAGATGTCTCCTTTTCCATATGAAAGCCTTTAGCCTGTTGATCTCCTCCGGAGTGTTCACGCCTGGGTCTCCAACTTGTAGATCGTCCTTAGTATCTGCTGGTGGGCAGGGAGTCACCTCAGGTAACACTTCCATCTGATCTTCCATGCCCTCGACATATAGGTCCCAATGGCAACACGCCCTTATTTGAAGCATGTTTTTGCCTGGTTACATTTTTCTGCTCACTCAATTTTGTGACCAGTGCAACATCGGGTAAAGTACCTCAGAAACCGAGCTCGAGAGTTTGAGCGCCTAAGATCTCGCCCAACAGCTGCAAACTCGTCGTCGCTTCGACCCGATCGTTGCGATCTTTACCATCGCGAAATGCACTAACTTTAAAGTCTTGTTGCCATTGTGGTGGAGTGACTTAGAATTTGACGGGCTAATGAGAAGTAACCGCACCCACCTGATTGGTGGAAATGGTCCTAGCCGGCTGCCCGGACCGGCCAAACATGGGACGTAGCATAGCTGCTGGATTGTATTTCTGGCGAGAAGGTTGCCAGCCTGTATTGAGCCAGCAGAGCGTGATATCAAGGGACTATTACCGGCGTTAGCCAGAGGTAGATCGGCATGGCTTTTCGCATGGTGGGTAACGAGGAAGAATGGTCTGAAGACTGTCCGTGCTGAAGACGGCTAAGTCTGCGGAGGCGGATGAGCGCCAGAGTCGGACGCGGAGCTGCGCAAGGAGGGTTAACGCCGCGTTCAAGTGAGGCTTGATGGATGCCATCCGGCCGATTCGGCTGGGTCTGGTGTACGTCACACAAAAAAGCATCCGGTCGATCCGGTTGGGTTTGGTGTACGGTACACAAAAGAGCATCCGGTCGATCCGGCTGAGTTTGATGTACGTCACACATAAGAGATCCGGGTGAAGCTAACTGGACCACTTCAGGTAAGACACATAACTATCCAGTCGGGCTATTTGGGGTAGG
>MIQA02005383.1:0-19149 GCA_001887855.2 Sclerospora graminicola | reverse complement strand
TTAGGGGTAGGGGACCAGATCGCGACTTGGTCCCGATCCGGCCGGCTTCCCACTCCGGTCGTATCCGACTTCCGCTTTTTCTTCCTTGATTTTTTCCTTTATATCCATAATATGCATTTGTTCGTTAGGATCATGGTCGGAACGATGATCCTTCCTCGGACTATGGCGACTTGCACCATAGTCCGATCCGGCTCCATCCGTGTAGCGGCCGGCACTGCAGTGAGTAGTACCGTAATCCGCCCCCGGCGGAGCCTCTAGGGAGTAACTTCTTCTTTAATGTCAACCTCGAACTCCCCAATGCCGTGGCGACCATCGCATCCTTCATCTTACACATTGGGGCTATATGCTTCCCCCAATGCACGACAACTCCGTCAACAAATTTGCAGGTTTTTGGGTCTTTCGCCGCTAGGGACTCGCGGTGATATCCAGGGTCACCAAGAGATCCGGGCACGCGCACCATTGTGGTGTAATCGCTCTCAGAAATCTTCCTGAGACGCGAGCACCCACGGGGGTCCCAGACGACTGACTATCGGAGGGGGTACTCCGTCCATCCGAGTCATGATCCGATCCGGCATCCGGCCGGCTAGATCGGTCACTTCCATCCGCTTGATTGTGACTGCTCGGATGTTGCATGTTGAAAGCTCACCTTGTGTACCCGTCAGTACTGGGTGGTTTGCTCTCCTGGTGACCCTAGGGCGAAAAGTGTAAATCCGTCCAATAGGAAGATGAGGGTTAAGACTAGGGGTAGCTCCTGGCGGAAATCGTCACCGGGGAGCTCGTCTGGCAATACACTTGAACTTTGTATTTGCCGAACTGGGGCCGAGAATATCAACCGGCCAGCTAAACCAATATGACACTTGAAGTTTGTATAGTACCGGCTGGACCGAGAATAATCATTCGGCCAGCTAAACCAATAATAATGAAGCGCGAATCCAAATGTGTATATGAGGCAGATACAACTCTACACTCTTCCACAGAAGGCCAAAATGTCACCACTTCCCAATACTTAATACCGTGTTCAAAACACGGGCGACTTGAGGTGAGTATACGAAGTCGCCGTGACTCCCGGTCAGGGGACTTCCGGTGGGTTAACTTAACCTTCCCCGGGCAAACCAATAACAGCAAGAGGGGACCTTGTTAGCCCTCTGCCGTGAACAATAAAAGCGACTTGTGTCTAAGAAAGCGAAACGTATACTGATTTATCCTATGTCCAATACTCCCTTTGTGTAACCTACCTCAAATAACACGCCTGACCAGTCATGTACCTTACCCACGCAACCCGGCTAACTCCGACTTTGTGTACCGGTCCGGCCGGTACACCAACCCCCAATGGTACCACCTCGGCCGGTACACCGAACCCATCTGGTACCGGTCCGACTGGTACATTGTACCCGGCCGGCTCAGCCGGATAGCCACCCATCCGCGCCCCTCGGCCGCTGACGCTAGCAATTCCTTGGCAGCTTCTCATACGATCCGGGTGCCTGCTCCATCCACTAGAACAATCATCCTCTTTCAGGCTCCCTTCACTCCATCCTTACAAACAATCCGCCATCTCGGCCGTCCGCCGTCCGCGTCTCGGCCGCCAAACACCCGTGGTCCTCCCGTCTGGTCAGCCCGCCTGTTCGTCTACCCACGCCCCTTGTCAGGCCCGCCGGTCCGATTTTCAGCCTGGCGCCGCCTGGCCGCTTGTAGACTTCCTCGGCGGCGACTATCCGGCGCCCACACCCTTGGCCCGCATTCCGCCAATCAGAATGCGCCCTTTGGAAAGTACTTTGCATTATTTCATAAGTCGCTTCACCACATAGGATTACATGAAAAAACAGATTCATGAAAAGGTAAAAGAAAAAGAAAATAAGGTAGATACGACAGAACATAAACAACACACGATCGACACGGTATCAATCAAGGGAGGGTTGCAAGCGCATCAAGAACAGAGGAGGAACCTGAAGAGGAACCTGCACCTGACATAGTACAACCCTACCAGCACTTACTACGTCGGGGACCAAACAAATTAGGCCGACTACGACGGACAGGCAACGAGAAAACACTCAACTACTCATTGCCGAGTCGCGGACCAAACGACGACTAGAGGAAATAAATGCGACTGTTCAAAAGAGAGAAGACAGTGTCGACCTGTTCCCATGGGATGATTTTTAACCACCACTCGACTCAGACCTAGACTTACCCGATGCATTAATCGCGATAGGTCTACGAAGTGTTCCTACTCCGGCTACAGGAAACTGTCAAGTGTATGGGATTATTCAAGCATTATGCAATTTAGCCATGGTTCAATGGCCGGATTTATTGGGGCAAGCATCGGCATTGCTCAAAAAGGGATGTACAGCAAGAGCATTAATGAATTTTTCGAAGGAATTTCCAGCTGGAATAAGGAAGCAGACACTACGAAGTCTTGGCAGGGGGGGGGGCGATCGGATTTTATCCAAACAGTCTGAATTAGCTTCTAAGGAATACCTAGAGGATTACGGAAATAGCCCGTCGGGTTTGACGGATACGGTAAGTAAACAAGCATGGAGAAGTAACGATACGCTTACGTGTATAGGAACACTACTCTTACACCGCTAAATCGCAGTGAAGATACGCGTAAACTGCAGTGAAGAAGCGTGCAATTTGGTAAGAACACGTGTAAATTGTTTGTATTACTCTAAAGCAAGACTATTTATACCAGTTGTTTATATTATACTAAATGAAGACTACTTATATTAGTTGTTTTGTGTTTTATAGCTTAATTGGTTTCATCAAGTGTTCAAAATAGAATCAGAAATGACAAAAATATATTCAACACATTTTCATAAATGATAAAAACCATCCAGTAAATCTGCAACCATGTCGCCGGTAGCCACATGCTCTGGTTTCATCACGCCCTTTTTGGTGAAAACCTTTAGAATATTCAATTTGACGTATGTTTTGCTGCAGCAGCGCTCGCTTCATTCTGAAGCTGTTTTATCGCGGCTTGATTGTCGATCTTGAAAATTATTGGATTCTTCGACTTGACTCCAATTTCCGTGAACAACTCGCGTAAGACCAGAGCTTACTTCCCACCTGCTGCGGCAGCGACAAACTCTGCATCTGCGGTCGACAATGCCACATTTCCCTGCTGCTTGCACTGCCACCCTGCGATTATTTCATTTACGAACAAGACATTTGCACTCACGGGATTCCGGTCCTCTTTGTCTGCGGCGAAATCTGCGTCAGTGTAACTGACAATTCGCAAAAGTAGCTTATTTCTATCATCATTTTTCTTGTTCAACTTCAGATTTTGTGTCCCCTTCAGGTACCTCGCCACACGCTTTGCTACCTTGTAATCTCGTAAAGTCGCGGCATGTATGTGACGAGTTGCCCGGTGGACGGCGAACATAATGTCTGGTCGCGAACAGCGCGAAATCCAGAGTAGGCTCCCCACCAACGATTGGAAATTTTTAATACTTGGCAATTTTTCGTTCCGTTTCGCCGGAAGTAATTCATTTTCTCAGGTGCATTTACCACTGGGTATCTGACAGTGTTGGCGTCCTTTAAGCCGTGCCTTTCCAACAGTTCAGAAATCGTGAGTTCTTGGTCGATGGTATACCCAACCTCAGGGCCTCCTTCGATTTTCACGCCTAGAAATTTCTCCACATTTCCAAAGTCCTTTAGCTCGGGAACTTCCATGCTTTTGAAGTCATTCACAAGTGATATGTCAGACCCAGTGACCAGGAGGTCGTCCACATAGACCCCCACAATTATCGTCCCACTCTCTTGAATTTTCACAAAAATACAGGTGTCTGTAAGACACTGCACAAAATTTATTTCAACCAGGGTTATCTGCAGCAACTCATACCAGAGTCTACCTGCTTGTTTAACCAGTACGAAGTTTTTTTTACGAGACGCAATGCCACTTTTCCTTCGATCTCCACACCAGGATATGAAGTAATAGGTTAGATACTGAATAGTACCTGAAGTACCAGGTTACACAACCTGACGTGGGGCCTACTAATGGGCTCTCCTAATCACTGCTCTTGAGCGGCGAAGGCTGTGCTGCAAGGACGGCTAGAACGGCGGATTGATCGCATTTTCTTGGTTTCGTTATATCCCTCTCTCATTGGCTGGCCTGATCAGACGAACTTTCCTGATCAGTGCCTAGATACTGAATAAGTGTCGACCCCAACCCGTTCTCCGGTGAAGATTTCCACCCGAGGACACCCTGGTGGTGAGTGGACCAACAACTACTACCAGATGTGAAGACGTGAGCTTTACTTGGTATGTATTTAAAACTGAAAAGCGATTGGTCCTTAGTTTGCTACCCTGTGCTACGTTTAAGCCAATCCTTTCTAGAAGCTTCGTAGGGACGTTATCCAATTAATCTTTTTTAGGACAGGGACTCCTATTCATTGGCTGTAAATCATACCGGGCCAATAGTACTGCCGCCGTTATCAATATCGTAATTTTAATTAGCTATAAATCGTTTCGTTTCGCTAATAAGTCAATTTGGTTAACGGAAGGTCAGTACCTCGGTTCAAGACCCTTCAGTCGCGTAAGCAACAAACACAAGAGCGAAAACGCCTAAATCCCTTATTTTGGACCGCCGGGGTACAAAGTAGTGCCCGCCCGCCAACAACCGACCACCAAGTCGAAAACGTCCTTAAAACAATGACCAAAGGTTGTCAAGAGAAGCACCGTAGAACAAAAAAGAGAGTCCAGATCGACCACCTACTTGTAATTAGACGTTAATATCCCTTAATCAGTCAATAACTGCATTAGTGCTATAATGGCCACCACGATGACTTCCGATCAGCATGCACAGCTGCTTCTCTCTATGGTTGCGACTATGGAGAAACAAGCGCAGTTATTCGAGGAACTTCACAAGTCCCGACAGCTACCGGAAATCAAGCTAGAGGTTGTGAAGCTTCCGACATATGGAGGTAAATTGGACGAATCATTCTGACTCTAGAAGGAGCAAGTGGAGCAGTACTTCTTCGCAAGAGGAGTGAACTGGAAAATCGCAGAGCTTTCACAAAGGATACTTGTCGTCTTAGGTTAAACACTGAAGCAAGGAGCTGCGCAGTGGTATGTGATGCAAAAACAGTACATCACAAACGTGGACGACTACTTCAACAAACGCGAACGTGAATTCGTTCCTGCTGACATAAAAGAGCGCCTACGCGAAGATATCAGGATCAGAGAGAGCGCGTTTGCAAAGATCTCCCTGATTATGTGAGCAAGTTTCGACACATAGTCACGCATGTCCGAGAAATGAGCGATTTGGACCGGATCATGTACTTCCTACGAAGACTTACAGGTCGTACGCAAGATAAGGGTTAATGCCGTCGCTGTACAACACTGTCCGAGGCTATTACAGTTGCGTTGGATTTGACCGCTCTCATCCGCGGCGATACTCCCGAGGAAACTCGCACGATAGACCAAAGTGTAGGTCGTACGAAAACAGTAGTCGATATCGATCGAACAGTTGTCCAGAACCAATAGCGTGCAGATTCCGTCTCGCGACGAAAGCTGCTGCCGAATTTTGTGTTTTAAGTGCGGTAGACCAAGTCACCGCTCCGCTCAGTGTAATAATTAACGAACACGTAATGATAGAGGAAACAATCGTTCAGACCGGATCCATCAGAGGCACACAAATTGTCAGCATATCAACAATATGGACAGCCGTGATTAGGAACAAGAAACAGTTGTTAATGATCGTGTCACGATCAATGCCGTGAAGGTCTGACAGAAGACCAAGAGATAACCTATTTGTTTAGAGTCAAGCAGTTCTAGTTTGGACGTGCCAGCGCAGAGTCGACTACTAGTGCGTAATGGTGTCCTTGGAGAAACATCCGTCAGGATTTTAATCGACTCTGGCGCGTCAACAAACCTAATCAAACCCGGTTTGGCAACAAAAGTGCTAAGTGCACAGAAGGTACAAGCACGCCGTTTTGATGGAACGTTGGCATCGAGTCAGTTCACAACGAGACTGGAAGATACCATTCGTATCGAAGGTATGGAGTTCCCAAAGATGCTGTTCACGAAATGTGACCTACCGGATACACATGGCGTGATATTTGGTCAACGGGGGATCACCAAGTATAATCCATAGATTGATTGGTGTACGCAACATATTGAAGTTGCCGTCAACACAAAGTTCAAAGACGTGGATGGCCCGACCTTCCAAGAAAAATTGAAAATTGGAGCCTATGATGAGATATATCACTTGAAGATGACCAACGTTGAACAATCGGAAATACCGCAGGAATTGAAGACTGTTCTGGAAAACAAGGATGTAGTTCCAGAACAACTCCCGAATGAAATGCCTCCAACGCGAACAGTTAACTTGGAATTGCAAATGAAGCCTGATGCGGTGCCGAACTTTTGCGCACCCTTCCGTCTTTCGAAGGTTGAGCAAGACGCCCTGCAACAATTTGTAGAAGAAATTATACGAAAAGGATGGATTGAAGTATCCAACTCTCCCTGGGTCTCTAAAATATTTTTTTGAATTCCAAAGAAAGATCGGGCAACCAAAAAAATTCCGTAACGCGCCAAATGGCTACGAAGCAGAAAGTCAAAGATCCTCATTCGATGCGTAATTGACTACTGCTATGTCAACAGCATGTATGTCGTGGCAAAAATTCACATGCCATTGATCGAAGAACTATTCGACCGCATGGTTGGATACAAGCATTCCTCGCTTCTCGATCTTGCACAAGGATACCTTTAAATCGTAGTGTTACCATGAAATTGACCGTATACGACTTTTAGAACCCAAAACGAAACGTATTAATGCTGTGTTGCACCAACGGGTTTATCGTGAATGCCTGGTGTCTGGTCACTTCTCATGCGAACGTTGCTCGATAAGTTAGGAACATTTGCTGTCGTGTATCTCGACGACATATGTATCTTCTCCCATTCAATGAAGGATCACGTTAGTCACGTTCGCGCGGTATGCGAAGTGTTGAGTAAGGAGAAGCTTTACGCCCGACTCTCTAAATGTGCATTTGGTCACAAGGAAATCTCATTCTTGGGGCATAAGGATTCCGGAGATGGTCTGTGAGCTTACCGAACGAAAACAGATGCTATCGCAACGTACGAAGCGCCGACGTGTCGCAAGGAGTTGCTGAGTTTTCTGGGACACGCTGAATATTACCGTCGAGTCATCTGCAATTTTGCAAGGATATCGCGTCGTCTTCGATATTTGACCAAGTAGGATACTCAATGAAACTGGGGGGCGGTCAGGAACATGCGTTTAACGCATTGATACACGCATTATCTTGTCCGGCATTGTCAGGAGAGAATTCCTACCAGACCACTGTGCAATCTCTCGATCTGTCTCACGTCGTCCATGGCTGTACCGATGACTGCAATCTAGACTTCAATCTTTTGGATAGGCACATGGTTCACTCTGCCCTCATTTAGTACATTCCGGTGGATGTCTCCCATATCTTACTCGAGGATGTGGAGTTGCGGGGGAGCGTCATCCAAAAGCAGTCGCTTAGGAGCAAATCTACAACGCCGAATTTCATGTTGTGCGCGCACATCTTAGCGACGCAGTGCGAAAAGCGATTCAGCAAGGATATCGCAAATACAAGTTTTTCGAAAATATTTGGAATAAAAACAGCCGAGTGACAACTTCATTATCGACAAAGGACTTGTATACCTAAAGCTGGATGATGCAATGCAGCAAATATGCGTTCTAGACATGCCGGAACTAAAGACGAAGATTTTATACGAGTTTCATGACACAGCTACAGCAGCACATACTGGTGTGCGCAGAACTTACATGAAGTTGAAGCAATGGTACTACTCGCCGAAGATACTTGAGACAATGGAAATGTAATTTGAGACATGTGAAACATGTGGTCGATGGAAGTCAAACAGCCAGCGAAAGAAATGATTAATGATTCCTATCCCCATTTCGGAGGAATGCTGGAAAGTAATGTCAATGAACTTCATTACAGGACTACCCGTGTCGGAAGGCTATGACGCTATTTGCGTCGCCGTAGACAAGTTGTCAAAAAGACCGATTTATGCACCAACGCATATGACGTCCAAATCGAAAGACACCGCGAAGTTATTTTTTGACGCCGTAGTCTGTCATCACGGACTGCCGAAGGTTATTATCAGCGATCGGGATCCGAAATTCACAGCAAACTTCTGGATGAATATAATGGGTGTCAAAATAAGCATGACGACCGCTCATAGGGAGCAAGCAGATGGGCAAACAGAACGCCAAAACTTGTTCTTAGAAGACGATTTACGCTGTCTGGTATCCTACAGTGGAAAAAATTGGGCCAAGACTTGATAATGTAGAGTACGCACACGCCACCTCGATGAACGCGTCTACTAAGCTCACCCCATTTGAGCTCGATATCGGAAGAAAATATCTAATCTGACCTCCCACGAATATATAGACTACGATGGTCTAGATTCACAACCCATCTCGGAGTTCGCCTCAAAGTTCGCTTCAATTTTCGCCAAAGATCGACAAGATCTAGTGCGGAAGGCACGAGAAAAACTATAACAAGCACAGTAAAGGCAAAAGAAGTATTACAGTTCTAAAAAAACAAGCTTCACTTTTAACGTCGGTGACTTCGTTCTGCTGGATACCAAGAACCTATAACTCACACTGAGTTAAAGAAAGTAAAATGATGAACCCCAATGTAGCTAAATTGAAGTTACCGCGAAGTATGAAGAAACTGCACTCATCCTTTAACGTCGACCTACTCTCGCCATAAAAGCCGAATGTCTCTGCTTTTTTGACACAATCAATTCCGAAGGCATCACCAGTAATCCACGTGTCGGAAACAGGAGAGGAACCAGACATCGTGGAAAAGTTGCTTTGTCGTCGGCAGCGCAGCCGCCAAATAGAATGGCTAGTAAAATGGCACGCCTCCGGGAGTGTGATAGTAACTGGGAGAGCGAGAAATCTATTCGTCACGTTTTGCATTGGCTTCAAAAAGAACAGGCCTTTTGAGTCCGCCAACGCGAAGTCAAGTTAGGGAGATGCCAGGCCGCAGGGTACGTGTGACTTGATATTTCACGTACCAGCGTGACACAATCATATACATATTGGATAGTACATGAAGTAACAGGTTACATACTAGATAGTACCTGAAGTACCAGGTTTACACAACCTGACGTAATCGGCAACGTCCCTACGAAGCTTCTAGAAAGGATAGGCTTAGACGTAGCACAGGGTAGGAAACTAAACACTTAACGCTCTTCAGTTTTAAATATACTAAGAAAGGCTCAAGTCTCTACAATTAGCGAGCCAAATTGTGACCGTTTTCACTTTCCCATCAAATGCAGAGTACTTTGTCAGCGTTTTATGTACCAAACTAGTCACTTCATCCAAGCCTTTGCCGGATTTTCACTCCGTGTACAAGAAATGGTTGTGGGTTTCGTCATGCGCACAGTATACGCCCAATAGAGTGGCAGTAAAGAGTGGTAAGAAGTGCCAAGCACTTGGACGGCCAGAAACGTGCGGAAACGATAGATTCTCGGACTGGCACAAGTTTCTCAGCGGAGGTTTTGTTCAATGTCCATTAAATATTCGCGCCACAATAAGTACAAACGTTTGCACCGTATGCATGTCATCGCATATATGCAAAATACAGTATCCCAAACTTACCGCATCACCTTTGCATCTTGTAGGTGATTCCATATACTTCAGCGTTAAGCCTATTGGAATTTGGGCCCAAAGCATGTCGATTGATTGCGCATTTGTCACACTCTTAATTTCTCGGTGATTGAATTTAAATGTCAGGGCAATACTGAGTAAAGATTCTGTTGAACGACCGCTGTGGTGGGATTGATGTGTCAATTTCATTTTGTTGTAAGAACAGGATATACCCCCCCCCCGTAGTTGATCATGGGTCATGAAAGTTGGTAGAAGAACGTGGTCTTGGTACGAGTAATAATGGCGGCTTTGGACCGGAGCAATCTCCTTTGGACGAACACGGATCGGGATGGCGTCGCCGGTAACATCAGCAAAGTCGTGGAACCATTGGATCAGTATGGTTTTGTCGATTGTTTCAGCGTTTTTGTTGGAGGTGTTTCCATGCTTATCATGCGTGCGCTTCTTACTGCACTCCCAGCTAGGCACGTGGGGTGGATCCACTTTGCGTGCACTACCGTATGCTGTCCCTTCACAAATATTTTGCCTCGCGTAGTACCTCGCATGTCCGAGGAATGACTCCATGGGTACTGTGGTTCCTCAGTATACTATGACATTAAGTGCTTTATTAATTTCGTTAATGCATCAACATCTTGTGTTGATGATCATTCGAATTTTGAATTTGAAGAGAAGTATTCTTCTCAAACTCTTCCCAAAGTCGAAGGAATCTGCTCTCAACGCGTAGCGACATATATTTGTCTGATATCACTTATTTTCTGCACATAGACAAGGTTCTTTGACTAATCTAAAAGCGAACTGGAACGCCTCGGTGCACACGCATCCTACAAATGGTAGATTATATTGGAAGCGCTCTCGCTTCTTCACATCTTTGCCTTGAACGCTGAACACGTTGCAATACCGATCAGAATACTCGTTCGACGTTTTGAACTGGTCATATTTGACATCGATTCAACCGTCTAAAAAGTCTGTGCCCTCTTCCCGATGAAGCACAACTTGGACCAGCAAGTAATTAACTCAAGTTAACCTACACGGTCATCACCGCTATTACTGTTCGTAAGTAGCCACAAAAATGAATCCTCCTTGTCATCTTCGCCAACCCTTTGTTCGTATGAACCAGCCTCATCTTCACAACTTGCGCTTTCAGAGCACGACCCGACGTAAATGGGGTCGTCACACGACATTTTCACCGATTGGGACCTTTTGTTGTTATTTTTGGGAGACTTTTTTCTTTTGACGTTTTCTTGAAAACTCTTATCCAACGAAATACTAACTCAACTTCAGGGGCCATTTACAAAAAAACTTAAAAAACACGTAGTGATACTTCGTCAGCCATGGACTCATTCGTACTTCTGCAAAACGCGAACAGAAAGAGCTAATGTATTAACACAAAGCCTATATCGATAGATATTCGTTTATTAAATCTTAATTAGTTGGGCTTTTACCCAGTATAATTTTGCGACAGATTAATAATAATAAAAGGTATAGCTATTTGCTACTATAAAGTTACTGACTCTAATTACAAGTTCTGGATCTGAGTGGTTAGGGGAAGTGAGATGATCACTGTCGTTATGATACGTCTTCTGTCGTGCTACTGGATTGTTGAAAAAGCACTTTATGCATAACTCCAACCACACGCCATCCTCTCGCAGTTGAGTCCGTTGTCGTTCCAATGCTGCTACTTGACTCAGTTGAGTCTTACATTGATTCCATATATAGTCCGTATGTTCATATGAATTTCGCCGTTTTCCTTCAAAGATGGCTTCGTTCCGAAGCTGCCACATCCAGACCTGAGCGATCCCGCTCAATCCCCACCATAGACGCTTCATCTGCTCCTCCTAGTCATATAAGAGGATTCCAATTTTTTTGGACATTTCCTGTTGCAACGCGTCGGAAATGACTGGTGCTGTTCGCTTTGCTATCGCATCTTTGAATTGACGTAATCGTGCGGGAAGTGCTGATTGCCCTGTCCAGTGTCCGATCATACGAGCCCAGAAACGTTGAGCGCTCTCACAGCCCCAGAGTAAATGTGCAACATCCGGACGGAAGCTGGTACACTCAGCATCGATTGCACAGGTTGTGTGAACACTCTCTTTACGATAGAATGTGTTCAATTGCATGGTTGCCGTTCTATATAATACCCATAATTGGTAATCTAAGAGCATAAGGCCATGCTTCCAGATTGCCTTGGCGGTCTGGTTTTGCACGGATGAATCTTGGGATCTGCGATTTTCCCATCGTTGTACCAGTTGTGGCAAGGCAGTCGCCATCGCCCGCCAGTACACGTTTTTGAAATACCTCCGGAACTGAGTTGGTATTCTCCATACAGAAGATGTTGCATCGTGCAGGGGCCAGGGATACAGATGTAAGTGTGGATGCGGATAAAAAACCACGACTTTATTCCGATACGCATTCCACTCCGCGATATTCTGGTCAGTCGTTGACTTGATTTTCCAATACATCCCATTGGATTGCTGCGTTAAGGATACCATTGATCCTGTCACTACATCTTCCCCTTCAACGTTTCCAGGATCTTTCACTTGCCAGTTATAACTCGCTAGAAGCGTTGAAGGGTGAACAGTCGCAAATTAGGAAAACGGTCCAAACACTCCCCAATGGCCACTCTTGGAGAGGCAAGAATAATGGCTCCCAACCATCGAACCAACTTCGCATACGTATGTGAGTGGTGTTGAGAGGATAAAACTGTCCAGGAGAACTTATCGCGTGAAATCTGGCGAATTCGTAAAGCAGAAATGGCTACTTCTGGGATTCGATCGTATTTTCGTGCTACAAGTCTGGATGCGTTTGCCTATCTAATCCACGGGTTTACGGCCCATCTGTACGTTTCCCAGTACGCCTCTATCGATGAGGACATCAATCCGTGATGAGGGATTCTGTCGATATCGATGGTGAGCGTTATCCATTGGCCTGGGTCCAATCCAGTTGATGGTTTGTGATATGGCTCTTGAGTATACACAGGTGGTAGATATTTCGATACATACCCTTCTAACACTTGACGATCGTTGGCGTCTGGCCCCAGCCATTGTCCCAACTCCTCCAGCAGAGGAGAATGTTTCCGAATAATAAACTGGGATTAATTCAAATTTTGTTTCCACCCTATTTTCGGAGATATATATGGACCTGTAGTCCCATTAGTCAATCCTTTCCAAGCCATCCATGCATTTTATACATGTCATCAGACGAAATTAGCTATTTCACAGCTTCTTTCAACCGTTGGACTCGTATCGCTATTGGAAGTGCTATCAGCCCGACCCCTCCAGCCTGCTTAGGTGTGTAAATTAGGTTCGGCGAGATCTTGTGCTTAAAGCGTCCTCCTTCATCTTTAGTATTCATTTTCCAGATAAAACGCTTCTGAAATTGTATGAGCCACTTCATGACAGTCACAGAAGGATTAAATACTTTGGCAGTAAACAGGACTGCTGGGACGACAACTGCATTAAATAATGTGACCCTGTCTGCAAAAGTGAGTCTGCATTGTATCGCCGTTACCAGTCTTCGTTGTACATTTCGAATTCTGAGAGCCCAATTTCTTGTAGCCATATTTCCATGTCCAATTTCGTAGTCAAGATAACGCACGAAGCCATCACTTTTTACTACTGGTATGCCATACCATTCAGAGCACTCTTTAGTTGGATCAAGAAATAAAAAGTGAATTTCTTCACTTGAACTTGTAGACCTGATAGAAACCCAAAATGCGTTACCAAACGCAGGGCAGGTTCCACTTGCTCTGCACGACGAAAGAAGATTGTCGAATCATCTACAAAAGTGGAGAATTTATGTTCCAATGTCGATTGTCCGTCAACCGGACTCAGACCTTCTATAAGTGGAGACTGCTTTATCGCTAACGCCAACGGTTCCACTGCTATAATAAATAACAAGGGTGTCAATGGGCATCCCTGTCTTATCCCAGAGGTCACCGAAAAAGCACTCGAAAGGTCATTGTTGACTAAAAATTCTGCTGATGTTCCTTTATGTAAAGACCGCATCAGTTGAATGAAACTTTCCGAAAGTCCAAAAAGAGTAAGGGTAGCAAACAAATAGTCCCTGTCCAAAGAGTCATATGCCTTGGCGAAATCTAGGAATGGTATCCCCGTGCTTTCGTTAATCGTCGTTGTTGTTCGAAGTGATTCATTTTGTAAAATAGCCATCATAACTGCTATAGCTTTATCCATCGACGTCCGTGGACAAACCCCTGTTGGGTGTCTCCAATCAGCGGACTGAGAAACGATTGTAACCTCGTTGCCAGTATTTTAGCAAAACTTTTGTAGCTTGATTGTAAAGTGAGATCGGTCGGTAGTCAAGAGCATTATTAGAGTCACCCTTCTTTCTTAATGGTATTATGGTCGCTTGTAAAAACGATGCTGGTGGTACAGCCCCCAGTAACAACATCTTAAACTCCTGTACGAGAGGGTCCACCAAGTCATCCACATAATCTTTATAAAAATCATTGCTTATCCCATCCGGACCTGAAGCCTTTCCTCTATCAAGCCCTTTTATGGCGGTTCTTACTTCATCATCAGTAATAGTCTCCATTAGATATTCATTTTGTGCACTTGTGACATAACGTTCTTTCGGTATTGTCATAAAGTCTTGTAGGTCGGAAAGTATGTTAAGTGATCGTAAATGGTCGGATCGTTGTGACATAATTCCTTGCCATGTTGCCACAAATCGGTCTGGGATTGAAAGCGTTTTGCTGAATGGGGTCTCCGTTGTTGGGCATATGTCCGATACTCTTTGATCTTTTTCCCAGATGGACGTTTTACGGAATAGCCACCGGATATGCTGTATCGACCGGTGCAACTGTCTGCCTCGTCTTACCTGTAAGGTTTGATGAGTGTGTACCCGCGTTGCAGTAATGATTTGTTTGCGAGACCTTGCATTGTTGTACAATTGTGACTGGATGTGCTGTACGCACCTACGTCTGTGTCGGGTTACTTTTCGTCTTGCATGAAAGTTGGCATCTTGGCATTCCAAGAGCCATTGGTCCCATGTAATAGACGCTTCCGTTAACCAATGTAGATGAAGTGATATCCTTGACTTAAAATACTCAAATATGACGGGATGATTGTGCCCCGGAAATGGGTACCGAGGTTTCTGTTTCTGGCTGTAGGTTTTGGTAGTAGTACGCTTAGGTTTCAATGCGACAAGAACTTGTTCGTGATCGAAATATACAGGTGTATCCCCTACCACCAAATGTGCAAACCGTGATGTAATACTATGCGATAGATAAAAACGATCAATACGGCTGGCCTGTACTCCCCGCCAATACGTAAAAAAGCCGAGTGGTACCATCGTTTCATCTAGTAGTACTGATTCTTGTAGAGTGTGTGCATCAATAAGTCCTGCTGAGCGAATCATAGTGGACAAATTTTCACTTTCAGTTTTATCAGTCCGACTTCCACCCATGCGATCCAATATCGGCGATTCACGCAGTTGAAGTCTCCCCCCATTATCATGGGTGTTTCAACAGCTGATATCTTTTCACTGATATGTTGGAAAAAAACTTCACGCAAATTCGTATCCCCAGAAGGTGCATATAGGTTAATTAGTAAAATTTGTTCCCATTGTACCGCAATGAACCGTTCCGTCCATTCCCCTTGCCTCCAGGTAGTCACTTGATCGACTAGCTCAGGATACAGTAGGATGGCTACACCACCAGTTTTCTTCTGTGAGACACTCCAATAAGATAATTGTAAATCTGCGCTATTGCGACCCCACAACCTTTCCCATTGACGTTCTAAAGTTTGTGCGAGCGCTAACGAAGAAAAGTGGGTTTCTTGAAGTAAAATAAATTGTGGAGTGGACGTTTGTTGAGATGAGCGTCATGCTGACATCCACGCACTTAAATCATCTGTTTTAAATCCCTAACATTTTGGCTCCGAAATTGTACCTGTTCCATAAAGTTGGTACCACGGTGATTTGTCTGGAAGGGCTGATATTCGTGATTCCTTAAAAAGTGGTGAAGGGAATATGTATAATAGTTGGAAAAGTCGAATTAGTGATGATCCATCATTTCATCTTCCGTGTGATCCTCATTCAGTGGGGTGCCCTTAGTACCGGTCAGACCGATTACGGTCTGTTGGAGAATCTGTTGAGTCCTGAGATGTACCAGTAGTTATTGGTACATGTGTGGTGCCAAGAAATTGTACCATATTTTCCAACGCATTATCATCACCATCAATTACAGCTTGTAGTCTGGCCGCATATAGTGGTGCAACTACCCGTACTCGAAAGTGATGCTGCAGTAATATCAATATCGAGTCGTTGGGGTGATATTCCTCGCCTAGGATAGCTGCTACCTCTTCCGCGTGCAGGAAAGCACAAAGAAGATACTGTGCTAATATAGTAACCTGGGTTTGGGGCACACAGCTCGATGAGCGGATAATTCCCATATTTTGCCCGTTTTAAAACAATCCATTGTTGTGCACTGTCCATCATAGCTTGACGATGAGATGGGTGGTTCAATTTTGATAACCGTTGTTCCCATTTTTTGAACCAAGAAGATGGAATTCTTGTTACCTCTCCCCGTTTACCCTGTTCGATCATCTCTATCCAGCATTGCTCTCGCCATGGGGAAGTTAATATTGTCATGATCTGTGGATTCACACTATCAAGTAAATTATATCCACCCGGGCATGCCTTAATAAGATGTAAGAGCCGATTCCCTTCGGAAAGACTTGCTCGCTTCCATATTGACGTAGGATAAGCTACTAGCGGGGAAGTAATTTTGGTATTACTTTCCCATTCATTTTTATATGCATCCCATTGGTCATACCATTGCGCGTTTGTAGTCCCTTTGAACCGGACGTTGGTCTGGATCATCCTTGTGTGGTGATAAGTTCGTCTGTTCACATGACCTCACACACTGACGTTTTACAGACGGTTCTTGTTCACTATCACCATTGTCCGGACTTTCCGGAGACGGCAGGTACTCTGAACCTGATG
Source organism: Sclerospora graminicola (assembly GCA_001887855.2). Classification (NCBI taxonomy): domain Eukaryota; phylum Oomycota; class Peronosporomycetes; order Peronosporales; family Peronosporaceae; genus Sclerospora; species Sclerospora graminicola. The sequence goes on along the minus strand of MIQA02005383.1, from coordinate 2,564 downwards.
ACGGATCCGCTTGTAATAACAATTGGTCTTCATCTTGTAAACGTTGCTGCCATACCTTGTATTGCCATTGTTCGGGGATTGGTAGTGAGATCTGATATTTTTGCATTACCCAGGTACGCACAGTCTCCTGTTTTAAATTAAGCCGGAGTAAGTGTTCCTGCTCTGGTAGTGACAACCGTCCCACCGTTTCGGTAAAAAGTAGAGTACCTCACACATTCTGGCATCCCGAGTGAGGATGATTTCTTCAATCTCCATCTTTAATCGTGATGATGTTGAGCCTCGTAATCGTGCTACAAGTCATCAAAGTCTCCCCCCAGAGCAGTCCCAGGAGGTGCTACTTTACTGTCATTTGACGTTTTGGAGGAAGATATGCACTGAGGGACAAACGTGCCCCTTTTGTTCTCTTCTGCTCCTCGTCATTTCAACACATGCTCTGTAGTGAACTTTATGGTTTTGCCCAATTCTGTACTCGAAATACACCTTTTGTCATCAAGTCATCACTGTCGACGTCACTATCGCTATTACCACTGCTATCCATCTCGTGGTCTGATTTATCCAATGAACTCATATCAAGACTTCTGTTTCCATAAGTGAAGGCTGAGTAATGAGCCTTTTCGAAATGAATAAGGAGCGGCCATTTCTCTACCGCTCCTGCAAATTGCTTTTGTTTGTCGAGTATACGTTGTATACAATCCTTGATTGATATAGGATATTCTCTGCTGGTGGAATATTTCCTATTTTGTTTCTGTCTTATTTCCGGTACAAAACATAGTACTCCCGGTACATTGTTTATGCCAAACGAACTGATTACGTAAATCTCGTTCTGTATCATCGTACTGATACATGCCATAGTGTCGTTGCTTCCCCAGGCTTGGGAATCAATAATATCCGTGAGCTTCGAACCACTGTTTGCAAACTCTGTGAGGTAGTTGATGAATGCTTTCTTGGAATCTTTCGCTGATATTTTATCATATCCTCTGCCAAGACTTGATAGTGTTTGTTTGCGTATACCATGGGGGAATTTCAGGTCAAAGTCAATGAGGGCCCGATTCATACATCCCATCTTCAAGGCTGCCGCCATGCTTTCGATGAGGACAGGTGGGCAGTTATCAAGTTGTGTCGATGCTAATGCTTGACTAACAGCATAGACTTGACAGTTTCCTGTCGCTGGGGTATCAGTCTCCTGCACTCCTGAAATTTGCACCACTTGTGCAATTGTAGTGATACTATCCAGGTCGTACCCCGGTACAAGAGCATTTTGCGGTAAGTGAACGCTTCCTTGTACCTTGTCAACTTTTGCTAACAATTTGTTCACTTGTTCCTTGCCTTGCATACGTTTTCTTTTATGAGAAGATCCGTATTTAATTTTTGTTTACGCTGGACTCCAACGTGCCCTTTCAAGTGTGTGTCTGCTTTTTGCTGCTGGTGATTTGGTGTTGTTTTATAGGGGGTTGAACCTTGACCGGTCGTGGCTGAGTTTGCGAATGGGTCGATGGATGAGGTGAGGTTTTGACTGTATCGGACGTGGAAGTTGATACTGACGGTAATACCTTTGTTTCACCCGTGCCCTTATTTTGGCCATGTTGTGGTGATTGTGAATGCGAGGATCCGGCAATTGCTACGGATATCGATTGTCCCTGTCTGGGTGGGTTGCGAAGGTGATGACCCACCCGTTTACTTTGTGGAGGCTCTGGTGCTCCAGGTCTGCCCACTGTTATCCACTCACCCTCCACCTCTTTACCATTGTGAGGTGATGGTGTTGATTGAATCTCACTGAAGACTTGATCCTTTGCGTCTTCTGTCTTCTTTTCATCCCGCTGCTTCTCTATGGGATCGTTCATTTCCTGCGATGTGACCAATCGTGCATCGGCATGTCGTTTGTCACCATTTTCTTCAAGTGCTGGTTCTCCTTCCGTCCCTGCCTGCGTTTCCTGTGTTGTTGTGTCTTCTGTTGACACTGATGTCACTGGTGGTTGGTTCTGGAGGCGCCTAGTCGTTTCCACAGCTTCTTTTATTTCATCCAAACTTGAGAACGTTGGATTTGGCAATTCTAAAGCTTGAATTGCTGTAGCCGTAATATGGATGCAATGAGTTTGTTGTAGCATAGTGATAGACTCTGTACAGGTCCGCATCGGATGACCTGCAAGTCCACATCGTAAACATTGACGTCTACCACGCATTGAAGGATGTTCCACAACGATAATCATATCCATCCAGCCAATACGCAGTACTCTCTGTAACGCTGGTGGCCAGGATTCGGTAAAAAAGTTAGTTCCCATTCCATGCAGATCGTCGAAAAGAGTCCACTTTTATCGAGATCTTCCACCTGAAACTCCACTTTTAAAATTTTATGTAACACCGCATAAAATTTAACCAGATCTACCGATCTGGTTATATTCTTGAGTATACAGGTATAGTTCCCTTGATGACCAAACCTTTCTCCGTTGGTATCCACTTGTTGATTCCATGCACTTCCTTTTTGTCTGAGTTTCTTATGATGTATGTTTTTGATGATGTGATCCATCCGGTGAAATGGGACCTTGATTCCAAACAAATTTTCTGCA
>MIQA02005381.1:0-48683 GCA_001887855.2 Sclerospora graminicola | reverse complement strand
TGCCTCGAGTTCTTGTACTTCATTCTTGGAAGTTATAAGCGTTTCTTGTAAAAGGAAAAATTGCGGCTGAGAGTCAGGGTGGGAGCTTCTCCACGCTGTCAACCAGTCCACCACATCTTCCTTCTTAAATCCACGCACATTCTGACTTCTAAAAATAATCGTCTTTTCACCCACTCCGCTTTCTTTAGTATGATGACCTGGTTGATACTCATTCTCTCTTAGCATTCGCATAAGTAAGAAGAATCATACCCATCCAAAGTGAAATAGTGATGGTCGTTATGCCGTCTCCGTAATGGTTCATCGTCAAGTGAAGTGCCTTTAATGACGATCGACCCGTACTTGGGTCGAAATTTTGCCCCTCTTGGCCTCCGTCACATCAGATACTGAAACATACGTGGTTCGAATAAAGTGTACCATTCATCCCAAGCGTCTGGTTGCCCTACTATGATCGCCTGCACTTGTTTTGCATACTCCGGGGCCATATTTCTTGTTGTAAAGTGCCGTTGGAGCATAATTAAGATAGAATCTGTCTGATGATTTTCCCCTAAAATTGCAGCTAACTCTTCAGCATGTAAAAATGCACAAAGGAGACATCTTGCCAGTGTTTAATGAATGTGTTGGTGCGCAGAGCCGAATCAAGGGACTATTACAAATTTTGCTTTTTTTATTATAATCCAATGTTGGGAACTATCCATCGCCGCCTGACGATGGGATGGATGCGAGAGATTTGTCACACTAACCTCCCAGTCTTTAAACCAATCCATCGACATTCCAGTCACCTTTCCTCGTTTGCCTTGGCTAATCATGCATAACCAGCATTGTTCTCTCCATGAATATATGTAGTAGTTGGGGGTCAATAGTGTCTAATAAGTGAAATGCCCCGGGACACACCTTCAATAAATGCAAAATTCGATTACCCTCAAAAGTAATAGCTTTTTTCCAAATCGAAGTTGGCGATTCCAAAGCTGGAAAAGGAATTCTGGTATCCCGTTCCCATTCCTGCTGGTATGCATCCCATCGATCGAACCATTGTTGACTCAAGTTATAACTATCGTTACAATCAGCCCCCATTTCATCGAAATCATCTATAATTTCCCGTTGAACAGGACTTGGTGGATCCTCTTCTTGCGGGGTATTTTCGGAGGGGAGCTTGATCCACGAACGCACCGGCGCCTTGAGATGGTTCTAAATCACTACTTGTAGTAAGGACACTGTCCTGTGATGGTACAAATTCGGATGAAGATGTGTCCGCCCCTTCCAGTTACAATTGATCTTCTCCATGAATTTGATTTTGCCAAACTTTAAAATACCACTGTTTCAAAATAGGGGACGATATTTGATATTTCTGCATAACCCACACACGAACTGATTCCTGCTCGAGATTTAGCCGTAAAATATGTTCCTGCTCCAGAACCGATAAACGACCTACTGTTTCCGCTAGAAAATAAAGAAGTTCACATAGCCGTGGGTCCTTCGATACAATTATTTGAAGAATTTCCAGCTTCAAGTCGTGATGGATCGTGGGACCCTGTAAACGGTGAAGAGGATCATTAAAATCACCATCCCAAGAATCGGGGTCCCACGGTGAATGACTACTGTATGTAGTCATTTGGCTACTGGTAGAAACCACTGATTCATTCTCACTAGACCTACCGTCTGAACACGGTGATGTCTGGTCATCATGCAGGACGATATCGGTGTCTGTGGTCAGAGTAGTAGTCCTTTTGGACTGACAGTTATCCGTAGACTGTTTCACATCATAAAAATCATTATCGTCATCACTTCCACCTGGCCACTGTCCATTTCCTGATCCGGGGTGTCAGCTAACCGCGTTTCTTTATTTCTGTCCCCATACAAAAATGCCGAATAATGCGCTTTGTCGAAATGTATCAATAAAGGCCATTTATCCACCTGCCCTGGGAACTCTTTCATTCTGTCCAATATCCACTTAACACAGTCTGTTCTAGTGACCGGGTATTCTCCGCTCGTTGAATATTGCCGATTTTGCTTATGTCTAATTTCAGGAACGAAACAAATCGCTCCCGGTTCTCCTTCCACTTCGTGATGACTCAGCACATAAATTTCTCGTTGGAGTAATGTGCTAATACTAATCACAGTATCATTAGTCCCCCATGTCTGCATATGAACAATGTCGTCCAATTTCGAACCGCTAGACGCGTACGCTGCTAAGTACGCTTTGAATTCCTTCATTGATTCTTTCGCCGAGATCTTCTGGTAGCCCCGTCCCAGACTGAGTAATGTCTGCTTTCTAACACCATGCGGGAACTTCAAATCGAAGTCAATTAATGCCCGATTGAAACACCCTTCCTTAAGTTCTGTTGCAATCCGTTCTAACACCGTTGACGGGCAACTCGTTAAAGACGAACTTGCTAGAGACTGACTGACTGCGTAAACTTGGCAGTTGCCGGTTGCCGGGGTGTTAACGTGTTGGAGTTGCAGGATTTCTGTAACTTGAGTGAGATTCGAAATATCACAGATATCATCCGCACAACTGCCATACCGTGGGATATACTAATAGAGCCACATTGCTTCTGAACATCATCAATGATAGTCGCTATAAGTTCCCGATTCTTATTTTCCTTGATCAATAGGTCGGTGTTCTTTTTCTGTTTGATAGCTGATCCCCCTGTGCCAGGCACTGGTGAACCTCCATTTTTTGTTGGTCGTTGCACTTTCGGAGCTCGGACAACATTATAAACCGTAGGACTACCCTCTTGTTGTGTAGCACGCTGAACTGTGGAGGATCTAGATGTAGCTGACTTCGTGACTTGATTATTCACACTTTTAACCTCTTGGGATATCGTTATCCCCGGTTTGGTTGTAGGTTCCCCCCAGTGTTAGGGTGGTGGAGGAGTATTGCTTATACTCCGATTGGACATGCTCACCGTGGTCCAGGAATTATCCACTTTGACACCCGATCCATCCCTTAATTGTGATTCCGTCAGGTCGTCGCTTTGAGTCACTGCGGATTGCTGTGGTTGAGCCACTTCCGGAGGTGATTCGTTGCCACTGTCGTCTTGTGACTCTATGGGGTTGGACCTACCAACCTCTGTTTCCTGGTTCGATTGAGGGTCGTCTTTCTTGACTTAGTCTGATACTATGTGTTCCTGTTGCTTGCGTAAATTCGTCTCAGCTGCTAATTTTATCTCCTCCATGCTCGTGAATGTTGATTTAGGTAGAGAAATACCCTTAATCTATCTTGTGTGATAATTGAGCAACTTTACTTCTTTAATGCATCGATAGTCGCCGTACATGCTCGCATAGGATGTCCAACCATCCCGCACCTCATGCATTGTCGTCTTCCCCGCATTGTGAGAGGCTCCACTACTATCATCGTGTCAAACCAAGAAATTCGTGAAATTACTTGTAGAGCCTCCGGACATGAGTCCGAAAAGAAAGTTAGCTTCCATTCCGTTGATGTCGATGAGAATGGACCTCCTTTGTCCAAATCTTCGACATGAAAGCCTATTCCAAACACTTCATGTAAACTGCCATAAAACTTCACTAGGTCAATAGACCGTGTGATGTTTTTCAGGATACATGTGTACGTTCCATGTTGTTGAAAAAGTTTCCCATTGGCATCCAGCTGTTGGTCGCATGCGTCCCCGTTTTACGCAAATTTTTCTTATGCAGATTGGTGAGTACATGGTTGAGACGGTGAAACGGTACTTTAACACCGTCGAATTTTTCTGAAATTGTACGTGTAAAAAAATGAAAATATAACGCATGGTTGGCAGCGTTGTAGCTGATTGTTTTGACCTGGGCAATCATTGCCCAGCGTTCCTTGTTCCCTTTACCCCTCGCCGTAGCTGCTGTTGAGATACTCTTCTGTATGCTGCGCGTGTTTAGAAATGCCTCTTTTATCGGGCTTTCGCCCTTCAAGTCTAGCACCAAGCAGCCTTCCACCTGGGCCCGTATGGTTTGTACTAGCCGTACTTGCTCACCGAATGACATGATTCGCTTGATGAATTGTGGCATTTGACGGGCCAGAATGTTTCCTTCTACCAAACCTTGGACAATTTCCCACTCTTCCTTGGTTCCCTCACGACATTGCAAATGGACATTTTTTCCATACATTTGTTCACATACTTTACGCAATGATTCAATTTCTTCAGGCTTGTCTTGAAGAGAAACGGTTTTTGCACTAGCTCCGGTTGAGATGAGGAGGTCGTCTCACCCTTCACTTTTTGTGCCCATCCAACTAATGGTGTCCCACTCGGGGTGGCACCTTTAACGTTCTCCTGACCGAGGATTTTCCACAAAATGGTTTCCAACTTCAAATTCGATTTCTAAGCCGTGTATGCAGCATGCATAACTCGTTGTTTCCAAATCCCCCATTCTTCTTTTTTCTTGATCACTATCACCTCGAAAAGTTCCAGCATCCGTTCAATTCAATTTCTTTAGGTTTTAATTATTTTAGGGAGCCGTTTCGCAATAGGCGATAGTCGCGATATATGACCCTTGCCTTTAACAAATAGTTTGTTAAACAATTCTTGCATGAGATCAGCCCAGGCCTGAACTCTAGTCTGTGAGTGCGACGCCTGGGTTAGTCCATTCATTAGAGCTCGTGCCATCTGGTCCGCTGTGTATTCGGGTTGACTCTTAACATTAGGTACTTCCCGAAATTCTTGCGATTTTTTTCCACATCCGGATTCGATGCTTCATTCTTCTCCGTCCCTGTCCGCTTCTTATGGCCACTACCATCCTCCCAACGAGGTGGAGCGCCCTCTTGCTTTAAGGCTAAAGAGTCCTCATGCAAGTTCATTGGCTCATCGTTCTCCCCACTGTGTGAGGATGTAACTGACATGCTAACTGCCTGGTTAGCACCGGATTGCCGTATTTTCCCACTCTCCATTCGTTGAGTGTGAACCTCCCCAATGGGACTCGGGTTCACTCTCCCACCACCTTCCCTCGGTACTGGAGCGGCGTTAGTGGGTAAATTTTCGTGTTTAGACAATATTGGTACTGATACCGGTATTGAATCTGCCGCTGGCTGACTATCAATCGTCGACTCCTGGGAGTCGAGGACTAAATCTTCCCTCTGCATCTGCGACGCAGAGGTCTGCCTCGCCGAGGCATATTCCTCCTTGGTAAGATGAGGGTCCGGTGGATGCCCGGTCCCTGGCCCGGGGTCATCCATGGGTGAAGTGCTACGCTGATAAGCTTACTTAATAGGTTCGCCCGATGCGCTTCAATCCGTGTGCGGTTGAGATTGCAAATTCGGAACTGGTTTTGGGGTGATTGTAAAGGCGCCCATTTAAAATATAAAACCAATATAAAGTTTACCATACTCCAATCAATGTGACTTACCCAATACATAGAACTTGATCATCCTGCCACATGATTGGCCAATATTGCCTTCAATCAGCCTTCGCAATAACCCGACCACATTTGCTAATATGTATTTTTTCGTGATCGGGTCATCTTTGCCTGTCGGTCCGGTTATTCGTACCCGTTCCGCTCACCCGGTCGGTCCTCCAACTACAAAATTTACAAATGCCACGTAATCCGTAACCATCGACTTCTCCCGACTTCAATGGCGATCGGTCATTGCTCATAATCGGCCATAACGCCCAGATTGCACGATCGGCAAAGTCAGTCGGATGGCCATGGCGACCAGCCAACAGGAAGGGCTCATATCGACAGCAATATCCATGTTTCCTCCATAGTACCATCCAACAGTCGCAGCCGAACCATAATCCAGACCGTCTACCGCTTCCGCGGACGAGGAGGAGAAATCCGGTTTGTTCGAGCCAGGCAACGACGAGGTCACCACCGAGGACTTCGAAAGGTCATCTTGTCTGGACGTCTTCGAGTTTGACGAGCGGATTTTAGACATGGACCGGTCCGAGGAGCCAGCCGAAGAGTCTCCTCCCCTTGGGTTTCCCCGTCGGGAAGTCTTGGGTCCTTCTGACTTGGGTGCGGCTCACCCCTAGTTCGAGGTTTAGCTGCAGGTTTTGCGTGTCGATGACCTCACCGGCGCCCATATTGCTTAATTTTTTGTCTCGTGTAGCGTTTTGGATCTTCCCTCCATCTGTCCGGGCACCACGTATTTCAGCCTGGCGGTCCGACCTGGTCAGGACTAAACAACTCAAAGCGGTTGTGTCCCTATGACCGTGGACAGTACTGCTTACGCTTTACTGACTAGGTCGGTAGTCGCTTGGTAGACCAGATTCTGCCACTCGATATAACGTCTTGAACCGATAGTGACATAATCTGGCCGGTGGGGCACCTTGTCTTCGGCCAACCCCATACATCTTCATGCAAGGTGAGGGGCTGCTCTAAGATGTTCGTCACTCTAACACAGTAGTGGTGACCATCTCCCTTTACAAACACGGGCACCCAAAACTCTCCCATAGTCAACATATGCCGCCGGTTGTGTGACCAAACAGTCACCTCCACTGACCGTCCTACTGGAACAGTTACGAACTGTCCCAACTTTAAAAATGAGTGGGGGCGCCTGGATCTGCACTTCGTCAGGTAAAGAAAGTGTGCCGTGAGATTTTTCCAGTCGTATGCTGGCAGGCACCATGAAATCCATCTCCAAAATTGCATCCTGACCGGCTAGCCAACCTACCTACCCAGGCGGTAAAATAGTACACCAACGACCCAGCCAGAGTGATCTTTACTCTTCTCCTTCCCTAGGTCATGTATGAACTCTCTCCAATCCAATACACTCTCGTCTCATCTATTTCATTCCCAACCTTACGAGTAAAGGTGGTGTCGACGATGGCTACTTCTGCAACAGAGTCAAAACGCATAGTTGCGTTCTGGCTATTAAATCTTACCATCAGCCTTGGCCTGCTTGAACCACTTATCGGGCGAATGGTATTTTCAGTATCCCCATGATTAACCGGGTAATAAATTCAACTCCATAACCACTTCAGATAAAGAATATTCACCAGTTCGTATACTGGCCATCAGGTAAGGGTCAGCTTTGCTGCCCGGGGATCGGCTGACGTAATCGTCAAACTTACATGTATTGTCGGTTAAGTTTTGCTTTGCTTCTTGATTATCCTCCTTATCGACATATGCATAGATACTAATACTAGACTGCTCGGCTCGAACCAGATTCCAACCTGGCGAGTGATCTAGTTTAACATCTTTCCACCCCTTTCGGCAAGATTCCATCATGTTTAGTCGGGACTTACCACTTCTTCATCTGGTTGTAGAACTCCTCGATGGGGGTAGAGTCAAAAGTCTGTGGAAGAGGATCTGACACCTATGGTGGCTAGACCGGAGTACCAGACACCTTTTCGAATACTAACGCGGAGCCGGCCGTCGCCGGGTCAGGGTGGAAGTGCTACCGAGCACCGGTACCAGTAGCTGAACTACCCCTGCCCACACCGTCCACGAGAAACGAACAGATTGGCCAAGAAGTGAGTCAGGCCGGGATAACGGATCCAGCGACGTCCGACGCTGGTTATTCATGCCAGGAAGATGATTCGGAATTAGGCGAAATCGATCTGGACGGAAGCGATCCTGACCGGATTCGGAATTAGCCGAAACCGACCTGAACGGAAGTGATCCTGGCCCAGATTCGGAATTAGCCAAAACCGACCTGGAGGTAAGAGATCCTGACCCGGATTCAGAATTAGCCGAAACCGACCTGGAGGAAAAGAGATGATTCGGAATTAGCCGAAGCCGGCCTGGACGGGAAACCAGGCCAACCTGGGTGCAGCTGGACGGAACCTCTTCCGGATGATATTGTTGGAGCGTCGGAGGTGGATGGTGCGGCTAACTCAGCGGAGATCCCTTCTGCACAAGACAAAGGTTTGACTGGGAGCGAGACTGAGGCCGACCAGGTTTGTATTCACGAGGGGGGCGACCTGTTAGTCGAAGGCATGGAGGACCAGATGGCAGTGCTACCAGAGGTGACTCTCTGTCTTTCAGCGATCACTATGGAGGATCTACAGGTGGGCGACCCAGGCGTGAACACTCCAGAATAGATCAGCAGGTTGAAGAATATAATATGGAAAATGAGACATCTGTTGATCGGCCAGGGTAATGCACTACCCCCAGCTGCCCATGGGGCGGTGTGCGACATTGATGTGGGTAATGCGAAGCCGGTAGCACATTGGTGCCGAAGGGTAGCTCTCCAGTATCGGGAGAATTTGTCGGACTCATTAAAGGACTGCTGGCCACCAACACCATCCAGCCATCCAGCTCGCCATGGGCATCACCCATCGTGATTATTATAGGGTGGACATATGGTTGTGAATTGATTAAAGCTTAGTAAATGGGCTAGCTAAGTTGATGGCTTACCCGATGCCGCTGATCAACGATTTACTGGAGGATCTGGATAAAGTTTTGTGGAATTGCTCGCTGGATATGGCTAGTGGATTTTGGGTGGTTTCTGTGACTGACCGTGCACGGGAAATTTCTGGGTTTGTTACTCCCTTCAAGATGTTTGAGTGGAACTGGATGTCATTTGGTTTAAAAATGCCCCGCAGTTATATCAGCGGCTTATAAATAACGCATTGTATGGACATTTCAAGATCAAGGCAGAATATGACCCCGCCCTGGTCGGTGACGTGTTTACCGAAGGCGACCCTGATCCTGACCAAAACCCCTCGGTTTTGGGGCAGCGATCTTACATCGACATTATTCTTGTGACGGCCATTTTGTGGAATTTGTTGTGTGAAAAAGTGGAGCAATTAATGGTTACATGTGAAAAGTGGAATCTCTCGACTAGTGTAGTGAAAAGGTTTTGGGGAAAGACTATGGTGGCCACCAGGTCTCGATTGCTGGATTGGAAGCCAATCCAAAAGATCTGGAGTCTCTAAGTACTATACCCTTCCTGCGTTCATTGATGGCTATGTAGGCGTTTTTAGACAGCTACAACTACTACAGCCGTTTCATTGAAGAATTTGTGGTCTACGCGGCAGTACTTTATGAGCTGCGGGAGGTGGACTACCATAGGTTGCGAGAGCGGGACCAGCAGGAGGAAGTAAGCACCATCTGTTATATGTGCAACACCACTATTCTTCACAGCATGCGAATATTCAAGCAGGACAAGCTTGTCAATTGAGTATTGCATGTTTTTCATATTTTTATTCTGGAAGGCTACGCGATGGATGTGTGGAAAAATGTGCGTATCTGAATATGCAACGACATCAGGGAATGCGATAAAAACAAATTCAATACTTGAGAAGGTGCATGATGATTTGATGGGGCCAACCGACGTAGCGTTCAAGGGTGGTGCCCGCTATATCGTAGTATTTATCGACGACTCACGTTATGTTCATGCGTACCTGTTCAAGCTTAAGCGTGAGGTTTTAAAGAAGTTCAAGGAGTATAAGTTATTTATGAAGTCACAGCTGGATGTTCGGATCCGCTGCATTCGAAGTAATAACGGTGGAGAATACCGCAGTAAGCAATTTACTAATTTCTGTGCAAAGCATGGGATTTTACACCAACCTAGTGCACCTTACTCACCCCAGCAAAACGGTTTTGCAGAAAGAACCAATCGCTCGCTGACTGAGATGGCGCGGTCGATGCTTTACTACCAGTCCTTCGCTTGTTAGCAGCTTCAAAAATACTTTATTGTGAGTAACGGTGCTCTTCACGCTCAAAAAGAGAAGGGTCTCGGCGAGTGCTTGTGGCTGATTTGTTGTGCTGCTTCTGTTTTTTTGTATTGATTGGGGGGCGACAGGATTACTGGGCACTAAGGCCAAATATAATGAAAATGTATTTTCTTGGCGAGTAGCACTCAGCTCATTCCGGGAAAGTGGTACATTATTCGGAACGTCTCTAGCATGAGTAATTTCTTTCGACTGCATTTGCACAGGCGTCGGTGTTGGCCGAATATTAAAGCGAACCCACTTTTTGCAGAACAGCTGCTGCATTTGGTGCGTGCATAGAATGCCCATAGATTTGATCTACTTTAAGTACATTCAACCGGAATCTCATGACTAGAATCATGGCATCTGCCAACCGTTCGGTTGCGATGTTTTGCGCATATGTGCATATGTTGTGACGTTTCCTGTACGCTCTGAAAGATCTCATCTTAAGTTAAAAGAGAGACCACTGTTTCAGCCTTGGTCAGGGAAAGTTGCAGCCCCTCTTTTCCGTTTCGGATGCACCGGATTGTTCGAACAATTCAACGAGATCTGTGGAAATCATGATGTATAAATTGACAAAAGCGATACGTGCCTCCACCCGGAATGTTTCCTAAGTGCGAAAATAGAGGTCTAAACAAATACAAAGTGTTGCTTCCAGGGGATACATTTTTCGGGAGTATTGTCGGATACTCGGTCCACGCATATTGGACGGCTGACCTTTTGGTCTCGCTAAGTGGTGCTAACCACCCCTTTTTGTATCGAGCTCAGTGGTGCTAATCACCTCTACGACTTTCCAGAATCCCGTCCGGCTGTCCTTTTGGTCTCGAGCTCAGTAACTCTACGACTTTCCAGAATCCCGTCCGGCAAATAAAGTTTTTGTTAGTTTTAACGACCCTTTTCTTCGTATCCGCAAGATTCTTGAAGATGTGCAAGCGGCAAAAAAGTAATTTCACCCTTTGAATTTTCTTTTCCACGGCCTTCCTTAGCGCCAAATGCCGGTCCGTCGTTAACACAACCCTACAAAAAACGTACAGCCACACCAAACGCCAGCTCGTGAGATAGGCGCTACTCCACGTGCTAGCCGCAAAGATCCCTAAAATCTCTTCTTCTCTTTTCGAGCTCTTGATATTCTCAAGCGGCCACTGAGACAACAGTGCGGCTCATCTGCCCAACCGACCGTCACTTCCATAAGCCGTGAGGGCCAAGTCAGGGTCGACCGTCTCGACAGTACCTTGAATGGTCGGGATACCAGCATCGTGGAGACACATAAAATACCCGTAACAAGATCAAGATCTCTTCACAAGTCATAAAACAAAATTTGATCGAAAACGGCTCATTGGTTGAAGTCATTCCGACAATGTCCCGCAGAGAAAACTTGAAGCGGTCCGTCAAGTACAGTTCATCCCAACGAATGTGCTGTACGTTCGTGTCCATCAAAGCGAAGAAGTGTGGACAAACCTGCTGAATTAACATTTAGCACGCTTGCCACGGTGTACCCGTTTGTCCCTTCCAGATTATCCAGCAAGACTTGCAAAGGGGTTCGACCCCTCAGGTCCTGCCGTTTGGATTCAACACAGCGTTGAACATGGCTTGCTTTCATGTGTTTGCAGTCTCGCTCGTTTTTCGAATAGAGCTCATGTTGGCTCCAAGCGTGATGACGCTTTGATGCACATTTACCACCTCCTCAGCTACCGCTGACTTCAGATTCTAGCTCACAGGAAAGTCCTGCGGTCTGGCAGGTGGATGACTGTGTGCTACATCGTTACTAGATGAAACCCGCCAAAGACCACCATGGTATATTGCTTGTCTTTCATCGGAAAATGACATTCAGGCGCTTTGGATCCTGGTTTCCTGAGCTTGGAACCTTTCTTCAAGGTTCTCCGTCCCCTGGGGCGTGCAAGGTGAAGTGTCAGTTGACATTCTCACAGGTGAAGTGCAAGGCGCTATCCACCTCACCTTGAGTCCCCGGGGTCATTCAGGCACCGTCCGTAACGGGGCTAATACTTTCACTGTCATACAGAATAAACTGTAGAAGTGCATAGTAATAGCAAGTAACTCTGCTTTACTATTAGTAGTATTATTGCTATTACTACTTAAGTACTATTAAGTACTTACACATTGAAGTCACTAAAGTGACATGGACACAACGAGTGACAAAACCCAACAAAGTAGCATGTCTGTAAGGTAGTTGCTAGTTTCATAGCTGTCTCCGTCCGGTGGGGGTGCCAACCTAGTGCTTCTACCAGAAGTAGTAGGATCTCTAGGGTGCTCCCGAATGGTCGACCTATCAGGCGAAGTATTCTTGTCCCCCATTCCGAATTTGTCTTCTTGATCTTTATCAGAAGTGTCAACGCCCATGGCCAAGTTGTTGGAAGGTGTTACAGTGATGTGATGGCGTACTCGGCATTTTATGTTGTGCGGAATTACGGTAATTCAGTGGTATAGAAACGCCAAGTTAGAGATTTGTCCAAAAGGGTGACCACTTCCAGTATACAAATTCTCTATGAGCATGCATGCATACGAATGTTAAGATATTAGATTTAAATCGTTTAGCATTGTATTATTTTGGCCGTGTTCGAACCGACATAAATCGCTTTATCTCGGGAAGTAAAAAATTTTATGCCATCGAACACACGTCCAGGTTAAAGTGCTTTAAGGCACATTAATCGTTTTATCGTAGATTAGTGGTTTTGGTCACTATTCTGAGGGGGACGGAAATGACAAAAGAAAACGAGTTGCGAGAAAAGATAGAAACGGCGTCGAAGTGGGAAGACAACGCCCGGTGCACTTGGAGCTCATCAGCGGAAAACTCCTCCTAGAGCTGGTGTTCAAGCAGCGGGGAGGTTCTCGCAGCAAGGGTTTGAAAGGGAAACAATGGAGCGAAATCTCCACGGCATTTGCGAAAAAGCATAGAATTTTAACCGACGGTACGATCCTACATGGTATATATTTGCGCTGAAACAAATCTCATTATCTTGAGCGTAGAAGGCAAATGCTGTCAGATGTACACACGTCTTATGGCCAAGTTTATGTTTTTTTTAAATCCTCGGTTCCAAGAACGGTGGCGATTTTGACCATGCGTGTTGCATGATCTCCTTGCCGGCGGAAGCGTGGGCAGATCTTATCAAGGCGACGCCAGACGCGGTACCAGAGCTACATACGTAGGATTCAGAAAGATGGGTTTGTTTATTTCTATCTTTGCTCGCAGATTGCCGGTGATTCCATTGCAATTGAAGACGAAGGAGGGGACATTGATCAAGTCTCAAATACACTTAGCGGCAGTGGGCGCCCGATGGAGACACAAGAGAGCGAAGAACAAGCCGACAGCGATGCCAACGAGTCCGTTGCATCCGAGATCAGACGACCTTCTTGCCGCGCATCAAACGTCATCAAACGTCTACGAGACGGTCGTAAAAAGGCCGCGAGACGTGCGGCGGCAACTCTTCTGCAGTCGTAGAAGATACTGTTGCCGCAGCTTTTATAGCTGCTGCCCGCGCACAGACCCTCTACTACCAGAAAAAACCGCGCCTTCTCGACGGCGACGAGCCAGATCAAGTGATGGTCGACAAAACCCTAAAAACAGAGAAGAAATATTAATAATAGAGAAAGTTCATCAAAAATGGACAAAGCGGGAATAGGGTAGCCATTTAGGGGCTTCATGGGTTTGGGTGGTGGGTCTGGTCCTAATATCCATAACCCATATTCCATTGTAATAGTGGCACGCTCTAGAGTCCATGCCGATTGCGGGATTATAATGTAGTGGATGAAAATAAGCAGGCCCAGCAAATATAAATAGCAGTAGCAGTAATTTGAATAAATTAACGACAAGTGATGCTAATTTGTACATTATTCGATATTGTCATCTTGGTTGTTGTTGGTGTTACGCCGTAGCACAACTTCTACAAAGCACACGGATACCGATTGCGGGCAATATAATTAGTAGATGAGAGTAAGCACACCCTGCAAACATAATAGCGTTAACTATATTTTTTATTTTAATAAAATAACGGCAACAAGTGATACTAAATTGTACATTATTATATTGTCATTTCGAGTGTGGTAGTGTTATGCTGTAGTACAATGTCTACAGAGAGCACACAAGCACGGACGATTACGAAATAGGATGTATTAGGTGAGAGTAAATCGGCCCAGCAGACAGGCTACCGATAGGTTTTAATATTTAACTAAATAACGATAAACAAGTGATGCAAGTTTGTATGCATTATTCGATATTGTCATTTCGAGTGCTAGTGTTATGCTATAGCACAACTTCATGAAAACACACAGGCACGCCGATTGTGGCGCTAGCATAAGCGCGAGCCAAATAATGAGAACTTGCCTTCAAATCTTGACGTTTGTTTAGTGTATATAATTTCGAAGTATGATTCTACCAACACGTTAGGTTTTTAAGTGGGCCGGGCCATGAGTGTTGTGCGACCCGCACCGGTACCGGTCGCTTATTGGCTTATACAGACCTAATCCTCGTCGTTTGTCTGTTTATCGACACCCTACTCTGTTATTGATACGAATTAGTGTGTTTTTCGTGCGTTTTCTCTGTTTTTGCCATCTTTTCTACGCTATTAATGAGCTTTCTCTATTATTAATTTTTCTTCTCTGTTCTTAGGGTTTTGTCGTGATGGTCTGACGTGTTTCAAGCACAAAGCATTCCAATACAAAACTTGTGAATGTTTACGGATGTATTCGCTTCTTTTTTGTTTGTAGACACTTGACCTGACTATCTCACGTGTGCTCAAGCTTGATCACTGGCATCTGTTTCCGTAGACACACCCACTGCACGACTTTAAGGGCACTTTCTTGCTTGTCAAGGTACAAAAAGTATCCCACTTCCGCCGTAGCATTTTCTTCGTCTTAATCCGTTCTAGGTTCCTGGAAGAATCAGTAGTCAGACCAAGACCAGAAACTAGGAAAGTGGGCCCAGACCTGGTGGATGTGGGTACCGTGGCCAAACTGAGTGGCTGCCGAGCTGTCGTCATCCGTCCTTTCAGCAACACATTGCTGTGATGAACGTAACTGTAACGCCTATCTAATCCTTAGCGTTGCTCAATGCACGATGGTACATTGAATAGGTGAGTGAATGGGACCATTGGAAGACGACAGTGCCTTTACTTGCCTGTCCAACGCTCGGTGCGGCAGATTTATTTAATTAGAGAACAGTTTGATTTGAATCAAGACAATCGGGAAAGAAAGAGCAAGGTGGATGCAAACGAAGTCAAGAAGGAAATTTTGCCGGATGAAGACGATGATATCAAGGCTTTGTACCGCTCTTAACCACGACCAAGAGTGAGTAGTACTGGCTACACGAGCAAACTACGGTCCAAAACTCGCGCTGCCATCCATACAAACGCAGATGGGTCTGTGCCGCTGATTAAGCAACAAATTGCCAAAATAATGTGTGATATGCGCGTTGGAGACGGTTCGCTTCATGTCTTTTCACTCCCTGACTTTACAACGCGAGATGTGTTTTTGTATGTTATGTTTGCACCCCAGTGTCTTGTGAGCACGCTGGAAACCTGTCCGAGCAACATGACCAAGTTTACGAAAGTCGATGCTCTAGAGCTCAACCAATCGGTCTCGACAGCCAGTGACGGTCGTGTCAAGAGGTCGCATATGATCAATTCGCCCGTGGCTGACATTATCATTCATCGTGTTAGACCAAGCGAAACTCAGCATATTTGACGTAATCCAAGACACCGAGTCTCTTCAAGTGAAACCCCAACCTCGTCCGACCTTCTACAGTATCAATGATCCCTCCAGCACCGAAGTTTCATGTTCCCTCTACCACTATCAAGCTCGTAACGTCTCAGATGCAATTTGCGATTTCTCGTGTTAGCCAACGGCAGCTAGCTCCTTCATACAGCGACGTATAATTTTAAACATTTCCGACCACATTCATCGAGCGAAAGGCTCGCTCCGGTTTTTTTTTTGTGCGAGTGGGAGAGGACCTGATTACACAGTCATGTTATATCACGCATTGGGAGATTTTGAGACGCCATGTTGAGTACTGGTATAAAAGTCGATTGACATCCGACGGAGCTTTACGACATGGACAACGGCATTCTAAGTACACTACAGTAAGGGTGCAGAGAATGCACGTGCTCATGTGAAGGCTTCAGGAAGAAATAATAAACAGTACTTATTCAAAAATGAGGAGGCGTCCTTTTAACGTATCTTTTTTTACTGACCATCATCAGCCTCTTGATTCTTTGTCCGAATGGGCCGTCCGCAATTATCCCACATTGGCTTCGCCAAATAATCGCGATGATTCGTCGCAACTGGAAAATCAAACGGAATTGCTTCGCCCCAAACTGTTTCGCCTTCCAAGAATTCACTTTAATTTTTGTTTGAAAAGTCTCCGGCGTGATCTTCCCTGTCATAATCGCGAAGAAACTTGTGAAGACAATGCAGAGCTTTGTCGTCGTCATCTCACATTCGTTCGGGATCCTAACAATTTTGAAACGGCGCTTGATGATACCAAACATCCTCCTCCACAACGTTGCGCGCCTTGGCATGACAAAGGTTAAAAAGCTCGTGTGGACTGCGCGGCCTTCCTTGTCGATCCGGTTCCCACTCGCTCAAGTGATAACGGATACAATGATAATGTGTTAATACTTTTTTATCCAAGGCGTTACCAGCGTCAGCAATCATATGGTGGTTGTTAGAAACTTTGGCGAGAAATACGCTGAGCGCCAGCACTGTTGAATCGTGTCCGGATCCTTCAACCCCCACGTAGGCGTAGCACACGCGCATGTTCCAATCACTTGCGCCGAGCACGTTGGTTAACATTGTGTCCTTTGTCGAGCGAAAACGGTCAGCATCAGCTGCGGCCACAACAGGAGGAATATGCACACCGTCGATGGCGCAGACCGCTTGATCAAAATTAGGGAACTTGTGGGCGAAATCACAGAGGCATCAATCGTGGAACTTAGATGGTGTGACGCAGAGCTCGTATGATCATGCGCACGCCAATGTACGGTAGTCGCGACACGTTGAATGTGCAATCGAAAATTATGTCTCCTGCCCTCGGGCTGTTAAACCCGTTGCCTACCTCTGCAGGGTCACACCAAGCACCTCATGGGGGCTCCGAGTTGATGTCGGGATGTAGGGCTCACATATGTTGTATAACACGTGGTACTGGTCTCGAAAGAAGCGCATCTTTTCACGGAATACTCGAAGATGTTCATTGTGGATGAGCTGGTAGAAGAATCTGTGCAGTTAATCAAGCCCTGAGGGTAGTCTCGAAATGCGTACGGAAATATCTTCAAGGTTGCGCGCTCGTTGCTTATAGACCGTATAAAGTAGCTCAAGATCCTGGAGAGGTTTGCATCGTCCTCATCATCTTTCATGCTACTTTGGTTTTGCCAGTCAGCACGTTTTTATACCCCATTATAGTGACATGATACTAATAAAAAATGACCATAATTAAACTATATTTTTTTCGGGGAACGAACACAAGTGATTTAAGCTTACCGATTTTAAATTGATCAACTTAGAGATAATCATGATTTACGTTAGGACACGGGTGTTTCGAACACGGTCTTTCTCTTTTCTTATAACAACTTGTCTGAGCCAATCTAGCCTCCGGATTAACCACCGGATCCAACACACAGGTTGACCGAGGCTGCCAAGAAACTAACCGGTCTACGTGGTCATACTATATACAGAGTACATCTTCCTACACAAGTCCCCTCGCTAGCTCAAGGTTCTGAATGGAGATGTACGTTAGAGTCAAGCAGATGAATTTCATTTCCACGACTTACCTTAATTTATATTCTTTCTCAGAAGAGCGGCTATGCAGCATATTAAAGGAGAAGACGGAACGGATCAAAATGTTCTATTCGACACGCAAAGCAAATAAAAATCCGACATCAGGGAGACTGACCGTTGGCCAGTCACTACTTTGGACGTAGGCTTGGATATCTGCAAACCAGCTGACCTTATCAACAGTGAAGAGGATGAAGTATGGGGTCTTGTTGTAAACTCATTGGTGTTCAAGAATTTGTGATCCCGACATTTTCTAATTATCGTTGCTAATTCTTCCAGGACGAAGAGAGTCCTTTGACGGAGATTCAGATGACGCTCACGACGACGATGTTATCCGCAAGGGTGAAACCAAAGATGAGGACATTAACTTTGTCACACATCTCCTGGGCTTGACCATCCGTATAGTTTTGTTCGCCCTCGATAACGCCACTCCCGCACTGGAGGAAGAAGTAGACCACTCCATGTTCCTTCAAATTGCGAACCTTTTAAATTAGATAATTTCTGTGGCACGGTTTCCCGACCGGATTTTTATCCGGCCGCTAACTACGTGAATTGAATACATTGAACTTATGAAAATATTGCACTGGAGATGGTTTGGCTTGTGTAAATAACGTTTCTGTATTAACATTGGAAAATAACATGCTAGAAAAATGCGCTAGCAATATTGGTCACGCGTTGATAGCTCATAAAAATGTTACTAAGAAATGGTTTTGAACACGTTAAACGTTAATAACGTTAATAGAAGAGCGAATGAAAAACACACAGAAATCAGTGCAAAACACACAAGACCACAAAGACTTTACTCAGCTCCAGAAAAAGACACATCCACGCAGAGACTTTTGCCCTCCAGTTGCAGCTCACGGATGCAAGCAAGTACGCGTGCTGCCACTGATCCCAATGCCTTTCACATTATTCCCCGAATACTAGTAATTCTTAATCGTCTACGACTCTTGAATTACACAACACTTAATGTCACACTAACGATGAAACTCAAAAATGGCTCAGGTATTTTTGCGCGCCTTCTTCTCATCGATATTCGTCAAAGGCGCATAGTGCACGTTGCCCGCCTTGTATCTTAAAAGCAAACTGCTGGACAGACGTATAGAATGACGCGGTTCTTGGTAATATCCGTGAAATGTTGCTCTCGTCGTGGATCTAGCAGTAATTCAATTCGTTAAAGAGCTGCGCCTACTCAAACGTGCTAAACCTAACCGTCATATGCTCCGTAGGATCGTTTTCGGCATCATCAGGGAGTCCGTGATACGACCCGATGGAATGTCAAACCATTTTTCGCCCCCAAAGACGAGAACAAATAGCAAAGTGAGGTGATATACCGACTGGTCTAGAATGTGTTACGTAATCCTTTTCGATACCAACGGCTCCGTTTACGGGTAAGGTTTGCGTTCAAGTAACTGAGGAGTTGGCACATCAGTCTCTAGAGCAAGTGGCGCAAACGAATCCATGATTAAATTCAGCGAGCAGTTCGAGCACCACGGCACCAGTGAATGCGAGGAAAATTTCCACCACATTGACTTTCCGCTAGAACAGCAGGAATTTCGCGATCGAGACGTACCCGTTACGGTCCCATTTAATAGCGTTAACAATCAAGTTGAAGTTGTCATCCATCAGATAAATATCCGACGCCCTTTCGCGACAGCTGTGTCACTGATACCCATTGAAAAGCCCACATTGACCTTCTTGAGCGCAGGCGTGTCATTCGTGCAGCCACAATCAGATGTTGGCATTCCTATTGGCGCTGGCACCCAAATCGCCAAGACTTGAAAAATTTGGTGAAGACTTGAATTTGGTGAAGGTGCGTTGACAGATATGGTAGTCGTATTGGATTTGACGAATGTCGTGGTTCTTGCTTCACGTAGAACTTCACGTTTTTGTGATGTACAACTTTATTGGGGTTCCGCTGGACAAGCTCTCTACTAAATAAACTGGGACTAACCTAAAAATAAGTCCAAAAGTAGAAAGTTTATTGTCCGTGATGAATCAATCGACCGGAGCTGGAGTGTGCAAAACGCTAAGGATATAATTTGAAGAAACTAAATCTTAGTCGCTCATATTTGTTATGTTGTGCTATGACGACTGACTACCTGCGAGAGAGAGCGGGACCGTTGTTTCGATGGCGACCATTGCACCCTTTCGCTTGCTGCGTTAAAATAGGTACACGTGCTCCCCTCTGTAGCGAATGTTATGATAATGAAGGGCACAAATCAAATGAACACCATAACCATACTTAACGAAATACTTGCACTGGCAAGAATGTTCCACATTAACAACCCCCTCAAGAGCGGGCTGCCCAGTCACTTTAAGTAGGCAAGTGTGCCAGGTCGTCAAGCGTTCCACTGCAGTGCTGCCTTCCTCACGAGAAAGGCTCGTGTGGATACTTTTATTTTGAGCGCGAGCGTCGTGCACACGCGTACGCCGTCATCGTCAGGTTCAGTTGTTCCGTGGAGAAGTGCTCTGAGAGCGTATACGCGCTCCCCATTGCTAGTCCAGATGCTGCCAACGGCCGCCAGTTCGGCTGCACGGCGAATAGTGGTACTTGAGTTTGCCGCCATAGCGAATACTGGCTCGTTGCTTGATCGGTTACGGCAGCAACCTTTAAGCTTTGTCAAAAGAGCTCCCACTTTCATTCGCCGATGTAGTGTGTACTGGTTCTTAATCATCCCATTAAATTGTTCAATGGGATTATTTGTCATGGCAAAGCCAGGTTGGGTCCAGAAACACAGCCATTTCGTAAATGCTCCATCTAGCCACTTCTTTGTAAAGTATGTCGCGCAATATGCTGTCTCTGCGCCGGCTCGCCAGCGAGTAAGGGCTGCGTCGCGTAAAATCTTGTATTCTTCGTCACTGCTGCTAAAATGCATCGTTTAAGATCTCCTTGGCCTTGGAAGAGTCAATCGAGCTTGTCCTTGATAAAACCTTTGCAAGTAAGTGATAGTAGCACATCAAGTAGTGAGGCTTGTGACCCCCATCAAACGCAGCCATCACTCCCTTAAACTGGTCCTGATCCTCATCACCCATAATACAGTGTAACACCAGGTCTTCACCCACAACCTCTCGGTAGAGGTTGCGTAGAGAGCCTAGAGACCGCTCAAAACTCAGCTGTTAGCTGAGATATGTGAAAAAATGCAATAAAGTGAAACTGCCGAGCCGGGCTTGAAATTCCGCATACGATTATCGGAAAATCGACATCGTTTAGCTTGAACGTGGCGTCAATATGAAAAATAAAGCTGCCTGGGTCACGATGCATTTTCCGTATCGCGTTCTTTGTCGTGAGGCCCACAAAGAAAGGTTCTTCGTCCGTACCACATCCAATTTGAGGGTGTTGATCTAGCGTAATTTCATAGCCAAATGAAAAGGACTGATGCTTCGTCTCTCGCCTTTTGAACCGGTCTGCGTTGACATCATCAATAATCGCCTTTAGCTCGTCATGATTGTAAAAATACTTAAGTTGGCGATAAACTGTTGCACTTGATGTAGGGTTGGTTCCTGGTGCTCTTCTAGCGAGAAATACTTCATCATGCAGTTCCGAATCACCGCAGGAAGTGTGGGATCTGTCGCCTTGTCCTTGACATAAGCTTTTTGATCCGTAGTAAATGATTTTTGGCATCTTCTCGGTGGCGCAGAGATGTCGTGGTGAATGTCTAATACCTCAACGCTACAAGAAGCCATTCGGATCGCATGCCTTGGTTTTTTGGCAGCGCATCCCTCCTCGCCTCGGGAAAGGGCATGTATTACCCTTATTCGTCGCGACGCACGTCATCGACTGGCCTTTGTAAATTTGGTAGCGCTTTTTATGGTCTCCAGGCTCGGTCACATACAGTACACACGGTCGCAATTGACTCTTGGTGATGCTCGCCGCCGGCAAACTCTCAAGCATGCGTTAGGCAGATAGCTCCTTCGCGAACCCACCAATCATTACCCGGTCGAAACTCATCGTCATAGCGCACGGCCGAACGGAATGGCTGGCTGGCGTTGAAAAGGCGCGTCTCTCCAACCACTCCAATGTTGGAATCTGAAGGCATTTTTGATGAAATGAAATTCCATGTTAGGCAAAACTGCGTGGACCCCTACATGTGAATTTTAGGTTACGAAGTACGATTTTGGACTTAATAACTTAAATATATATACTTTCCCTTTTTACATACGCACAACAAGTGGTGACTGGTGAGAGTGCAGGTTTTGGCACTTTCTAGCTTTACTTACTAAGCTAAATTCGTTCTCGTTTTTCGTGGATCATTGGAATATTATATCACTTTCACTGTGTAATATGTATTTGATTTGTTGAACTCGTTTCTCGTTTACGCTCTGATTAAAAATGGAAGATGACAAAAGTGAAAAGTCGAATGACAATATGGAGGTAATATTGGAATTATTAAAGCGCATGGAACGACGGCTTGAAGTGGTAGAAGAGGCGAGATCACAGGGATCCGCCCCAAGCACGTCGCCTGGGTCCAACAAGGGTTCAGAATACGCAAGCGCGTTTAGGGAGACGCTCAAGAACCACGGTCCATTTGAGATGAAAATGACCTAAGTGCCGAAGAGGGTATAGGGCGTGGCAGTGGTCTACGAGGTGGCAAAGAAGCTGTACCACTTGGGCAGGCGCCAGGAATGAATTTGCCAGGAGTGGCAGACGGTGTTGGCATGCCAGGAAATTTGCCTGCAAATCAATTGGGGCATATAAGCTGCGTAAAGTACCAATATTGAGCATACAGAATTTCTCGGGTGAAGAGATTTGATGCAGGACTAGGGTCCGGATTTAAACAGTGGGCATATTTGTTTATAGAGGCAATCGAAGTGGCAGTGTTTGCGTCAGGTTTCGCATGGAACGAACGCCTGAAAGTAGACAAGTTGGGAGAACATTTACAAGATGTTGCGTTGGAGTATTTCCAAGCCAATATTGGTAACTGGTGGCAAAAATCGCCGGGTCTATATGTTGTTTTGAAACAAATGTTGAACGCATTCAAAGTCAACATATCCCACTACCAAGCTGCCCAAATTTTTGCCGCCGAAAAGTACCCCAGGAGGTCCTGGACCGAACCCTTTTTGTACAGGGTTGCGCTGGCTCGTGGAAGTGATTCCAGCGAGTGGCTGATCGCTGAAAATATTGTGAGGTTTGCAGCCAGGTTAAAAATTGAACTCATGTTTCATTACAACCCGCAGCGGCAGGATTACCTCCAGCATGCACAAGTATTGATCTTCTGGGCGCAACAGTTAGATGACGACTCACACAAGTTTAAACGCTCTTGTTTCGGAAAAATTGCTGTGAATTCTGTGAATGAACACGGCAACAAACGCGTATGTTACGACCAGAGAGAATATTCGTCGAAATTGTCAGCAACAAGATTTTAAAAAGAGCCCGAAAAAAAGGATTGACAGACGGAGCCGACAAAGCCACAAAGATTCTGATCAGCGTTTTGTGCTAGCTACAACAAACAGAACAGAAGTAAGTGCAACAAGGCAAAGCTTGAGAGTGGCCGGTGGACCATGGATAGTAGAGCCGACCGACATGTCATAACAGACGAAAAACTCCTACAGAATGCGAGAGATTGCGGTCAAGCTGTTGCATTAACACTCCCGGCCGGTGGGATATTAGAAGTTAATTTTAGGTCCTTTTGGGGCCGGTGGAAACACCTACAACGGTGGGACGGTACAAATCTCGAGCGACGTAGGCACCGGTGAGGTCTGCAATGCGCAAGCCCTACAGTTGCACGTTGGATCAGGGGTGAGCCGCAACATCACCAAAACATCGACATCGCCCGCTCGCTCAACCTTATCCTCGACTTCCATTGTATGTTGGACCGCAAGGATCAAACCGAATCTGGTGTTGGATCTGATCTCTTCATGCTCATTCAGGGTGGATTCATCGACCCTTATCGCTAATTCCCAGCTCGGTAAGGCTCGTATAGCTCGCCACTTCACATATCATGCTCTGTTATATACCTGGTTTTCATATCCTAGGGCGGGGCCAAATTATTCGACCGATCAAACCGAGATTTCCATACCCCATCCAACTTCAAACACCTGGATCATCCATGATCCACTCCAATGACCGGGTTCTGCCGTCCCTGATACACCACACCGTCTCTAATGCTGCGCATCATGTTTGTCGATCTGGTCTCGCATGTTCACATGAACTCTTAATCCAGTGCCCGGTATCCAAATCCGATCGTGATATTCGTTGGTCCGTTAGTATCTGGGAACGGGTGTGATAACGGTATCCTATTATTTTTCTCCACTTTTGCGATGACCCGTTATCATCTATTTATCATCCTGAACAGAATCAGCCTGTCCCACCCATCAACGGTTCCATCTTGATGGGTGTTCCCATAGCCACCAATCAACAGCCATGTGTGGTCCACTTATTCCTGATTTTGTTGAATCCCTCCACCACACTTGCACATTCTTGGGGTGATTGGGAAAGGGGGGTGGCCTCCCATATCGCTTGACCATGGTCCTCGCAGAATTGATCCAAACGTGCCTTCAAGGCGTGGAATTAGGGGCGATTGGGGAAGTCTAACCCTGGCATAGAGTTTGCAAGAACTTTCCAAGCCTTCGTCTCTATCATGACCCGGTTAGTTGTAGCGGTGAGCAGTCCTGGGAGCCACTCGTCGTCCTTAGGCGCCGATGACCTGGTGGGGAAAATTTATCTTCCTGGGCGAGAGAAACAGCGAGGAACATTCTTCTTCTTATCTTGGAAGACCATAGGCGCTAAGTCCCAAACTTGACGAGCACCCCATGGCTATCGATTCACCATCTGAGCTTCTGTTGGTATGGTCTCTTGAATAACGTATAGATATATGAACTTCTTGCTTGAATCGTAGCTGTAGTCGTCACGGTGGACGGCTGAGCCTGAAGCCGGAATGATGACGCCAGTAAAATTGGGAGGCCTACCGGTCGGCGTCGCATTAGTCGTCGGGGGATCACTCGAAGTGGTCGGAGCCGGTCGCTTCTCCTCCAGTTCGTCCATCCCATCGTCGTCCAAGCCGGGTAAATTGATGGTTTGGCTTAGCGAAGTTGGTCCCGGTAGGTTCGCGGTTGAAGCTTGACGATCGGTGCTACGCGACTTGGCCAAAGCAGTCCGAGTCCGTTCGTCCAGAATCACCATCAGAATCAGAGATGAACAGGCGAGAACGTTTGGCCGGAACTGTTTTCCGCTTTGAATGGCCTTTTCGCTTACGAGCCGCCGAACCCGAGGATGCTGGAACGGGTACCGGGATCAGGAATGGACCAGACCGTGCGGGTTCAGATGCCGCCAGTTCGTTAATCGCTGGCTGATCAACTTCCACGTCGATCGGCGGAGGAAGAGTAGAAGAAAATGTCGGCGAAGGTGGGCCCGATCCGGGAAACTTGCTCGGTCTTGTACTGGCTGGAACGAGAGTGCTGACTAGCTGGGGAAATCTGTGTAAAGCTTTCCGGAGTGATCCCGAATCAGCATTCGGATCGGTCCACCTGTCCATCGTCTGGTGAGCGATCTTCTTCAGATCGTCGAGGCGGCGAGCCCAGGTACGCTCATCCAGTTGCAAGGTCTCGAACTTGTCCCGAGTAAGATTCAACTTTCGTCGACGATCATCAGCCTCCTTCTGATTCTCACTCAACCGTTTCTGAACACTGGAACGGCCAATGTGAGAACCAGAGAGTTGCTTGACCAGGTGTTTAACCTGCTCGTCCATGTGACGCATGTCTATCTCCAAACATTCCACTTCTTGGATTGTATGAACCTTCTCTTGGATTAACTGGTCATGGTTACGATGGTGATCCTCGAGCAATTGCAGGTGGCCCACCATCTCAACCATTGACTTTTTCATAGTCTCGATGCGCTCATCCGGAAGGAATAAAAGAAGTTATATATGCGCCATGGATGAGTCAAAGTGAACAGAACATACCTTGATCACTGACGGTAATGGATAGAGAGCGAACCATAGACTGCAACGAGGCAACAGTGTCAGAGGGTTCCGCTGAGGTACGTAAGGCTGCAAGATCGGCGGACAATTGATCTGGCTCAGTTGTCAAGATCTGGATGCGGTCTTCCATTCTTGACCGGTCATGGTCTTGGTCGGCGTGAATGGTGGTGAGCATGTCAGGATCCACCTGTAAATTCGACAGTCGCTTCACCAAGTCAGCAGAATCGCATTCCAAGTGGTCTATCGTGACTTGCTGATCAAATAGTTAAGCAAGAAGTGTCCGGTTGGTCTCGCATAAGGAAGACAGCTCGAGAATCACACTTCGAAGGCCCAGCCGCAGTCGGCTGGTTTCCGTAGGAACTAGCGAGAGTGAACCGGCCCCTTCCACTAAGCGAGCCAGTTGTTCCAGGTAACCAAAAGAACGGCTCGGAAGAGACCAGGTGGGAAAACTCAGGGGCGGACGGTAGGAAGCTAAAGTCGTCGTTGGGGAAATGAAGCTGGTCACGATCGTGGCGGTCGTAGTAGTCAATGCCGGATAAGTTACGGTGGTTGAATGGCTTGGACCAGATGAACTTGATCCCGGAGGCAAAACGCTGGTTGGAGAAGCAGCCAAAGAGGCAAGAAAGGAGAGAGAGGGCCGAACCGAATCAGCCATGACGACCAAGTGGATGATTTCGTTATGAGTGTGTCGAACTACAGCCGTTGCGCGGCTGCAGTTAGTCTCAAAGGGCGGCTGTGGTGGAGTGATTCAACAAAATCAGGAATAAGTGGTCCACACACGGATTTTGATTGGTGGCTGTGGGAACACCCATCAAGATGGAACCGTTGATGGGTGGGACAGGCTGGTTCTGTTCAGGATGATATATAGGTGATAACGGGTCATCGCAAATGCGGAGAAAAATAAGATGATACCGTTATCACGCCCGGTCCCAGAGACTAACGAACCAGTGAATATCACGCTCGGATGTGAATACCCAGGTACCGGATTGAGTTCGTGTGAATGTGCGAAACCAGATCGGCCACGACACACATGATGAGCAGCATTAGAGACGGTACGGTCTCACCCTATTCTCGACTTTCATTGTATGTTGGACCGCAAGGATCAAACCGAATCAGCACTGCTCTTGGACTTGGATCCGATCTGATCTCTTCATGCTGATTCGGAGCAGGTTCATCGACCCCCGTCGCCTTTTCCAGTTTGGTAAAGCTCATACAGCTCGCCACTTCACACGTCATGCTCTGTCATATACTTAATCTTTATATCCTAAGGCGATGCCAAATTTTTCGACCGGTCAACCGGGATTTCCATATCCCATCAGCTCAAAACACTTAGATCATCCATGATCCCCATTAATGACCGGGTTCTGTCGTGCCTGATATACCAGGGTTTGGTCATCCTGAGGTGTTTCGAAGTGATCTGGGGCTGATTTGCCCAGATTCCCGTGCCGATCATGAACCAATCTGGATCAGCCCCGAATCAGCTTCCAGGTGTGGGAAGAGAAGGAGTTTCAGCCAACATTGAGTTGTAATTAGGCGAACAGTGCCTGAGAGATCGATCCTGAGCTGGTTCTATGTTCATTCTCAAAGAACCAGGCTGGTTAAAGATCGCCAGAGAGCCTGATCGTGATCGGTCCAAACGTGGTGCGGATCAGGTTGAAGATGCGTTGAAGATGGGTTTATGGTGGTACTGGAACAGTTTTGTGACAAAATAAGCTAGATTGAAGCATGAGGTGGGTCACATAATCTGGTGTATGGTACACTAGATATTGGATATTGCATATATAATAACATGTTTGAATTTACCCCCTAAACAAAGAGTCGATCCGTCACGTGTCGCGGTCATTGGGAGCACAGGGTTAACTAGGTCCCTGTAGCTCAACTTAATTCCCGTTTAAGACGCGCATTGACGCATTTTGGCTTACCGGAAGGCCCCTGACGGGTTTTGTTTAGGTTGTCAACCCTCACCCACCCACGCGCACGTGTTTTGAACACGTTGTATTAATTAGAAAGGTTTCGTTGAGATAACGTTTGTGGTTTACTGTGGAAGATCGTGGTTTTATCGTGGTTTTCGTGGTTTCTCGTTATCTTTCGTTTTATGGGCTGGCCCGATCGGACGAAGTTTCCCGATCAGTGCATTTGGATACTTTAAATAAGTATCGACACCAACTCGTTCTCCGGTGAAGATTCCCACCCGAGAACACCCCCGTCTCTAGAAGGTCATCTCCTCCGACTGATTCGAATCACCCTTCTCATCTAAGAGTCCACCTGAGTGAGTGTAACAACCGAACATCAATGGGTACACAAGGTGAGATGAAGTTAACTATGGATTCTATCTTACATGATGACCAGTCAGAAGTCCGGGAGGATCAGATCAGTCATTATAGTGATGATTCATCCGATCCTGATGCCAATCAGGATCAACGAAGTACCCTCTCCGATAGTTGGTCGTCCGGGCTAGTGGGTATCCGAATTCCACCCAAAACCTCCGTTCTGGATTTGGAAATCAGCTCCACCACAGTTGGTTGCTCTCTGGTCATTGTCTCGCGCGTGATGCGCCCACCCCGCCCCAAGAAAAATTGAGGTCGGCGGCCAAAATTTACGCGTCGGGGTTTTTGCAGGCTTGTGTGCACCACGAGTACCGGTCAGTACTCGGCCTCGCAACTCAAAGCGAGGTTAGATCTGACGGTCTCGGTATGCACAGTTAAAAGTTACATTGCGGACTAGACTGGATCGTGTACACCCAAGATGGACCGTGCTCTTCCCCTGAATAAGATGCATATCGATGCCCGCTTAAAATGGTCGAATGATATGATTTTCGAGAAGATAAATGGCAGCGCGTTATCTTCTCTGATGAAAAGAAATTTAACCTGAATGGACCAGATGGATTTAAAAAGTACTGGAAGGACGTGCGGCGCGAGGCGCGCCAGTACGTAATACGCCAACAAGGAGGGGGAGCAGTTATGGTGTGGGGAGCGTTTATCCATTGTGGAGAGAGCAAGCTTGTCTTTCTGAATGGGAAACAAAGATCAGATAACTATGTGTGGACGCTCTCGGAGTATTTGCTCCCTTTAGCCCACTACCACTACGGACTGGATTATACTTACCAACAAGACAATGCCTCAATTCACGTATCACTTGAAACAAGAGAATTTTTTTAGGATGTCGACATTAATGTCATGGACTGACCAGCGCGCTCGCCGGATCTCAATCCGGTCGAAAATATATGGGCAATTTTAAGCCAAAAGATCTACGGAAATGGTCGTCAGTATGACAACGTTGCAGAGCTCAACATTGCATTTTCGTCTGCGTGGATTTCGTTTGCAGCTTTCAACGCTCAAGGACTTATTGCTTCAATGCGAGGACGGTGCCTCAAGGTCATTGCCAGTAACGGTAAGAAAATTGAATACTAAAATTCAGTCAATAAACAGTGACCATCACTCTAAAAAATAATACATTCATTATTTGACTTAAAAATTGTATGGGTTTTGTTTCATCATTTATGAGCCGGAGCCCAAACAGGCCCTTGTATGTAAGCGCGTCGAACGGTCTCGAAATCGCGATTAATTACACATACCTCGTCTTTCTCTCTACTTTCTGTACAACATATCTAAACATTAGCTAAATCGGCCCAGTAGCGGCCGAGAAATCTCAATTTTACTTTTGTTTCACGAATTATGAGCCGCGGTGTGTAATGGAATATTCCCAAAATATTAACTCTATGCCAATTTGGGGACGCTTTTTTATATGATTTTTGTATCATACCTTACCTAAAACCATTTTAGTCATTGAACGTGGATTTGAGTCACCTTTTGGTACAGCTCACGCATCGAAACGTTTTAATGGCAAATGTCGATAGTAATGACGCCGTATACGCGTCCATCCTGGCGCGTGTAGAGCGGTCGGAACTTCACGAACAGACAAACAATGTAATACTGAAGGAGTTTAGGTCGATTACCCGCCAGTTTCGGCGTGTCTCATCGTCTATAGCATCTGTACGGCAACTGCAGGCGGCGGCGGAATTTGTGCTCCCAAATGGCGATTGGCTGCCCACGACACTAGATATGAGGTTAAAAAACATTGAAAAGCTGCAACATCAACTGGATATGCTGATGGATTGTCAGGGAAACGATGCGAGAGACACAAAGACAAAGAAAAGGAAGAAAAACAGAACAGTGGACACAGACGATATTCTTCATGTGGATAAAGAAGAGGAAACAAATGTGGTTTTCGGGATAGATAGATCTAATGATACGATGGAACGCAATGCCAAACACGAAGTTGAGACAGTGGAGCAAATCAAGATAGAGAATGACGCCGAAATCAACGTTTTGGAGGCAGCATGTGCTGGAAAGAGGCGAGTGATGGAGACAGATGAAGCACAAATGGAGCTGAAGGAAGATGGTGGGCTAGGATTAGAAAATTCAAAGGTGGTACCAGCTGGTGAAGGTATGATAGAAGCGAAAGAAGATCGAGTGGAGAGTATGGAGCAGGAAATTTGGACGGCATGTGACAACACAGAGCAGAGGTGTAGAAGGATTGGAAACGATGAATGGCCAAATGAATTTGTAAGGAGACCGCTTGATTCTGGAGTACATGTGAAGGAAGAACTAGTGGCTTTGACTGGAACACAGGTTTGGCTTGAGACGAAAAAGCAAGCATTTTAGGCCACTATGAAGCTGAAGTGGAATTATAGAACCTCCCATCAAGTTAGAAATACCGTCTTAGGTTATGAAGTATAGAAATAGACGATGTTTTGTAGATATAGTAGGTCAACACTAAAACGCAGGTTTATCGATCCAACAAGGAAGTAAACGTCATCCCATCGATTTCACATCACTCTTTAATACCCACTATGCCATTTAGTGTTAAGTGACTTTGTGTGTAGGTTATAGCTGATGTTTTGAACGTTATGATGCTATAGAACGGGACCGGATGGTCGAGTTTTAGCACTGA
This sequence comes from Sclerospora graminicola, assembly GCA_001887855.2. NCBI lineage: Eukaryota > Oomycota > Peronosporomycetes > Peronosporales > Peronosporaceae > Sclerospora > Sclerospora graminicola. The sequence goes on along the minus strand of MIQA02005381.1, from coordinate 18,445 downwards.
ACTCAAATTGTTAAATGTACTTATCGATGCTTAAAGCTCCTTCTGATGTCTGTCTATGAATTGTATGGCACTGCCTTACTTAATTGGACTTGTGCACAGCTACGCGGATATTTTTACCGTGGAAAGAATACCCATTCATTCGCAATGCGAGTGTCATGCCATCCAATGCTTCAAAACTTACAATTGCGACACCCACTGTGCTTCCATCAGCCATCTTGGGCATCTCCACAGACTTGACGGGGCCAGCAATACCAAAATACTTTGCCACATCCTCCTCCTTTATAATTCCCCATGGCAAATCCGACACAAACACCTCAAAAGTCGCGTCACTACCCGCAGCTTCTGCCGCAGCTACAGCGGCTGCAGTCTGCTCCATCTTAACCAGAAGATCAGACTGAGCCGTGTCTTCCACTCGCTGTCTCTTGGCCCCCTTTTCGCCTGAAGGATCATCGTTATTATTTGATTCTTGCCTAGCATCCGCTTCCTGTTGCGATGCATACAGCGACCGCTTACTAGCCAGCAACTCACTCGAGGACCTATCCACACATCGTTCGTTATTATTATTGACAAGCTTCTACCATCAAGTTACCATCACAAACTCACTTAATATACGCGTCAATTTCAGTGTGGACATTCGCAAGCTCATTCAACACTTCTTCCATCTTTTGCAGTGTTGCTTCGGTCGTTAGCGGACTCAAGAGGACGGCTGAAATCAAGTGGTCCAGCACCAACACTAAATCGTTTCGCAGTTCTTTATCGGGACCAGGAAACGCATCGTCTCGAATGGTTGCTGCAATCGTCGACACATCGTCAAAGTTCTTTTCAATCCAAGCATCACTACGTTTACGAGTGATACGGTGCTGGATCTTGCCCAACAACTTGGTCACACGTTCCCGCCGCTGCTTTTCACTTTGCTTCTGTAGTGCTTCGGAATTGGCCTCAGATGACTCTACCCGCAGTTTACGCTGCTCTTTGACAAATTCTTCGAGTTCCAAGCTGAACTTGGCGTACTTACGCTTGATATCGGCGCATGTGGCGGCATTTTCACGACTGAGAGGGACATCCAACATAGCTACAGCGCCTTGAACTTCAAGCGCTTGCTCCACCTTGTCCAGACATGTCTGCATCTGCGCCTGCAAGTTTTTCAGCTCGTCCTCAATCGCAGACGAGCAGTACGAGCGAAGGGCATCACCACTGACACGTGCGAGGATGCGCTCGAACCCACTCATTTCTAACTTTTGCCGCCATGTTTTTATATGCCAAAGTCTACAGACATAGGCCAAAAATCAATTTAGGGTAAGGCACAAAAATCGAACTTAGTAATTCTTTTGAGTACGGTACATCAGGTTACTTTTTGAATACCCCGAGGTTACAGTTTATTTGATCCGATGACGTCAATCCAGCGCGCATTAGCGGAATTGGTGCGGCTTAACGAAGAGAGTTTGACGTCTTCCGCTTCACTCGCTTCAGATCCTTCATCAAATGCAGCATTGGACCATTTTTCTGTCGTCTCAGCGTCCGTTTTCGCCCCCGAAACGGCTGTAATCGTACCACGTGAAGCTCCCAGTACGTTAACATCGGCGCCCTTTGCACTGCCTCGAGTGCATCTCTCGTCACCATTGGGTGATCGATCTTTTATCAAGAAAGAATTGGAGAAGGAAGTGGATCCACTCGTTGTTTTCGAGCGTCTCGGATCCTTTTCTCGTGGCCAGAAGGACAGTAACCCGAGTACGAAAAAGGTTACGATTCCGCAAAGTCGCTTGTTGGCGCAAATGCCCATGTCTGCACCTCGAAAAGAACTAGTTCCGATACGAAAATCTATAGTAACAGACCCTTTCAAGCTCCAGTACGAATTTCGAGCCGTGAACGTTTCGAGAACAGGCGCGGATCCAGGATTTAGCAATGCCTTTAGCAAACAAGACGAATACGCGCGAGGAAAACGAAGTAACAAGCCATTTTCGCCTGGAGGTGACTCCTTGGCAGAGTTAAGGACGGAAAAGAAGGAGGAAGAGCTTACGCCAATGCAGAAAGTGTTGTTAACAGAGAAGGAGCAAGAGAGAAATCAATTGGTGCTAGGAGATGCCATTGTCAATGAAAAAGGAATGGAATCGCTGGTGTTTCATGTACCAGGACTCGATGGCTGTTTAACAGTGGAAAATGTGAAGAAAATCGAGCGCAAAGAAGTGGAAAATAGGATGGAAGAAGCTGACAACGTCGGCGTGAACCCAGACTCGTTGCTCAAGCCATACTTTCAAGCAGTAAGAAGTGAAGACCATGTTGCTGCGATTAAGAGTGCTGTATTGGATGAGAAGGCAATGAAGCAGAATGAAGAGAGTCCTACGACCGTAGTAGGACTTGATGAACTCTTGCGGGAATTAGAAGATGACGGGGAATTAACAGAACTGGGATTTATCATTGAAGACGATGAAAAAGAAGTGGCAGGAAGTGAAAAACAACACGAAGACGAATCTCCGCCCGTAGATAAATCAATCCAAACGGTAGATTCAACTGCCATTGCTGTCGAAGCGACGGTAGAGATGATTGAAGACGCAGAGACGGCGTTAGAATCGATGCTTTGCTCTTCATTTTCCGACTCAACCAGTCGAAAGTTACCAAAACAAACGTCTCCAACATCAGAGTGGGCAAGTGTCGCACGTGTCAATGTACGTGACTTTCACAAACAAGTTCCAGAGATGGCGCTACACTACGACTTTGAATTGGATGGGTTTCAAAAAGAATGCATCATTCATTTAGAACGTCATGAATGCGTGTTTGTGGCGGCCCATACGTCTGCAGGGAAAACCGTCATCGCCGAGTACGCTATTGCCATGTCGCTCAAGCACATGACGCGTACGATTTACACGTCCCCGATTAAAGCCCTTTCAAATCAAAAGTACCGTGACTTTCGCACGAAATTTGGACCCGATCATGTGGGGCTGATTACAGGCGATGTAAGCCTGAATCCAGACGCGAGTTGTCTCGTCATGACGACGGAGATTTTTACGTTCCATGTTGTATCGTGGCGCGGACATTATTCGTGACATTGAGTGGGTCATTTTTGATGAAATTCATTACATTAACGACAGCGAACGGGGCGTCGTGTGGGAAGAAGTGATCATTATGCTTCCTGATCATATTGGTATGGTCTTTTTATCGGCCACGACGCCGAATCATTTGGAATTCTCCGACTGGATTGGACGGACCAAGAAGCAAAAGATTCACGTCATTTCGACGTATAAACGACCTGTTCCTCTGCAGCATTTCCTCTATGCTGGCAAAGAATTGGTCAAGCTCTATGATGCTGTCTCTGGCTATCTCCCGACGGCTCAAGCTACTGCAAAGGCAAAACTCGCTGCAGCGTCGAGTAAATCCAAGACTGGAGGTCGTGGTGACAAGGCTGGGGCTCGAGGGGGTGGGAGTCGGGCAAATAATGGACGAAGTTTTTCCACGTCAGGAGGGGATCAAGGCGAGTGGACGAAACTAATTCACATGTTACAAGACCGAGCACTGCTGCCAGTCGTTGTCTTTGCCTTTAGTAAGCGGTTGTGTGAAGAGAGTGCAAGCAAATTGGCAAAACTAGACTTGAGTACACCGGTTGAACGAGTGGAGATTCATCGATTTCTTGAAACCAGTGTCCAACGACTACAAGGATCGGATCGAGAGTTGCCCCAAGTGCTAGTGATGAAGGAAATGCTGAAACGAGGCATTGGGGTGCACCATGGTGGGTTGCTTCCGATTCTGAAAGAAATGGTCGAGATTTTATTTGGACGAGGGCTCGTCAAGGTGCTTTTTTCGACGGAAACGTTTGCCATGGGCGTCAATATGCCAGCTCGCACGGTCGTGTTTAATGGCATTCGAAAGCATGATGGCAAGAACTTTCGAGACCTTTTGCCAGGTGAGTATACGCAAATGGCGGGGCGAGCGGGTCGACGAGGGCTAGACTCGGTCGGGACTGTGATCATTGCGTGCTGGAACGAGGTACCGGAACCAACAGTGTTGAGAACCATGCTCGCAGGCAAGGCAACGTCACTTTCGAGTCAATTTCGCTTGACGTATAATATGATTTTAAACCTCTTGCGGGTCGAAGTCTTGACCGTCGAAGACATGATGAAGCGATCGTTTTCGGAATTTCATACTCAAAAAGCCTTGGCTTTGAAAAACATTCCACAGTTGATTCAAAAAGGAAAACAACTACTGCAACAATTGGAACGATCCCTTAGTGAAGACCATCCTCATCTCAAAGCCACTGGCGAGTTGGCCCAAATCTACGAGTTTTGTCACTTGAAGCGTGAAAAACGAGAACTGGAAAAGAAAATGACCAAATGGCTGCTAGCCAACAAGATTCCAGCGGCCAAAAGTGCCATTGCACCTGGTCGAGTGGTTATTGTGAACGTGAAAGGGCTCGCTTCGGATCAATTGGCGCTTGTCGTGCGTACGAATGCCGCAATGGTGGGAGATGGAGGCTCGATACGGTCCAAACTGTCGTTTGAATCCGCGTTTTCGAACCCCGTGGCGACCGAGGCAAGTTCCCGTGCCGTGTTTCAGTCCATTATGGTCCTCACGCTCTGCGCAGACGACTATGAGCTGCCAAAGGTGGAAGCGAAGCCATCACCAAGTCAATTGAATCGTCTTGCAACGTCGTTTGAAGGTCGAAAACTGCGTAGCAAGAGAGATCATGAGGAGGAAAAAGACGAGCAATTGGAGGGTCGAATCGGCAGAAAAGGAAATTCGAAGCTACAAGAAAGCGCAGAGCTCATGGCTCCGTCCACTGCTACGCTCTTGGGACGAAAGTATGCCGTGTTGGAAGTACCGGAGAGCTGCATTGAAAGTATCACGTCCATTGTTCTCTCAGATCTCAATATAAAAGCACTCGTTGCTACCTCATCGAGGAAAGAACTCGCGAGTTGCATTACGTGCTTGGAGAAACTGGAAAAAGAGGCTGCCGCCACGCAGAAAGTGACTCCTGCTTATGTGGATTTACGGACTGAGCTCAAAGTAAATGACCTCGAAGTCGCAACCGGCTACACGCAGTGGCAGCAGCTCTTTTCAATGGTCTTGAGTCACCCTTGCGCCACTGATTCGCCATCGATTTCTCGTGTCCTGGGAAAAGTGGAAAATCTATTCAAGCTCCAAGCTTATTTAAGTCGCATGACGCGCGAGCTCTCGAATGACGCGCTCGCTCTCTTTCCAGACTTTCAGCAGCGACTGAGCGTGCTGAAACGACTCGGGTACATTTCGGAAGATGGTATTGTACAGGTCAAAGGACGTGTTGCCTGCGAAATCAATACATGCGATGAATTGGTGCTGACAGAAGTGATATTTGAAAATGTACTGGCGAATCTCGAGCCAGAAGAGATTGTCGCCGTGCTGTCGGCGCTGATCTTTCAAGAAAAGTCACAATCGGAGCCAACGCTTACGTCAACCCTTGAAACTGCTCGGGACGTGGTCAAGACAATTGCCGAGTCGCTGGGTCTAATTCAACTGGAGCAGCAGTTGGAAATTGACCCGGCTGTCTACTGCAAGGGAGCGCTAAACTTTGGCTTGATGGAAGTCGTCTACGAATGGGCACGCGGAAAGCCATTTAAACAATTGTGTGAGCTCACCGATGTCCAAGAAGGATCGATTGTGCGCTGCATTACTCGTCTGGATGAAGTCTGTCGTGAAGTTCGCACTGCCGCGCGCGTCATTGGCGATCCCCAGCTTTATCGGAAAATGGAAGTGGCTTCCGAGGCCATCAAGCGCGATGTTGTCTTCGCAAGCAGTTTGTACTTGAGTTAAAACACAGAACAAAGCATAAAAACACTCGTAACGCGCGAGAATGCAGGACAAAACCTTGCTAATTGTTGAATCGTACATGCGATTTCACGCCACCAGTGCTTTTTTCCTTGGGTTTTTTCGTACCCGAAGCACAAGGAAATGCTGGACTTGTCTCCATTGGCTGTAGTTGGCTGTTACTTGGAGCCTGACTCGTCAGCTGCTCGAGGGACTGACGGCAATTGTTTGCATACTCTTCAATCATTGTTTTCCGTCGTGGTGTCAACTGGAGCTTGGACGAGCTTAAGACGACACCCAGCACGCTTTCAAGACACATTAGACGGTCTCGACGTTTCGCCACATTCTCAACCTTTTCCACCGTCTCCACTAGCGTAAAAAGCGCCGTCGTGAGTAATTCAACGTGTGATTGCTCCAAGGTTGTCCACAGCGAGTCGACGATCGTAACCATGCGACTTAAATTCACATCGTACGCGCCCAGGTCAAACTTATCCCGCAACGCGCGAACTTCTCGCGAGCAGAGGTGCAAATCCGTCTTTTCGAGCGAAGGACGGCTTGGAGTGGGGGTATTTTGGCTAGCTTTTGCTGCTTTTGGCAGTGTACTGGACGATGTTGTCGCTATCAGAGCTGTTTCGCCATCATCAGGCAGCGGAATTGCTCGTTTCTTCTTGCAATGTGTCGTTGGGACAGCCGCTTCGTTGATTCTAGCCGTCAGCTGCTTTTGCACCGTGCTATCAACATACATGTACACAAGGTGGTAAGCAACAAGATAAAGGGGTTGAGTTTTTTGTGTTTTTGTGGTTTTTTGTGTTTTTTGACAATGTACGTACGAGTGCCACGTTTCTAAATCTGGACATTTGTCGACCATCTTGGTGATTGTTTTCTTGAGTCGAAGCATCACGCGGTGCTCGTTAGTGCCCCCCTTGACGAGCTCAAGCACGTGTGTCACGACCTTGACGACGTATTTTTTCCACCTTGTTTTCTCCTCATCTACCTCAGGCATCAACCGCTCCATCTGTCGGATTCCATTCACTGCCGTCTCGACATTTTGAGTCGATAGAAGTTCCCTGGACAGTACCTTTACCTCTTGCAATTTTGACATTGTCGCTTCCTTTTCCTTTTTCACTTCACGGCGATCACTATCCTTTTTGACCGAGCGAGTCGGTGACTTGCACAATTTAGTTACTGACGTTTCTAATTGGGTTCGTAGTGTTTCTAAATTCGTCAGCAGTTCCCTTGAAACCGCAGCACGTTGAGTCGCGTCCAACTTGAGCGTCGCGTCTTGCACCTGCTTTACCTCCGTCATAGCAGCCATACACGACAGTAGCTGTTCCTTGGCATGCTTTAAATCTTCTTCCACAGCTCGACAACAGTATTTGCGCCGCGTGTTCTCATCGAGACGCACGAGAATACGCTTGAACCCACTTAAACGGAGTTGCTCTGAGTCGACTGCAGCCATTAAAATTAGTGATTATCGAGTTAACAATTCCGGCGCCACGAATAATTGTTTTGTATTTATTATAAATAGCATAATTATTGTTCTATCAATTTTTAGCAATTGTAAACTCCTACCATGCTATTAAACGTGACGGTACATGAAAAACACACAGAAACACACAGATCAGTGAAAACACACAAAGAAGACAGTGAGAAACACACAAGACGAGACAGACACACAGGATATGCCAGAAAGCACACAACCTAAACTTTTGGTGGACTTTTTCGTGGACACAATATCCTATCAAATCAAAGCATCCCGTACCAGTGGCTTCGGATATGGGAAATTGCAACAGCAGCTAGTGCCAACAATGTAGCACCGAGTGTTCACGATCCGGCTAGAGATCGCCAACACACTTGTTTGTCTGCTTTAATGCGTAAACTTAACTTAGCTTAGTAAGTCAAGCTAGGAAGTGCCAAAACCTGCACTCTCATCAGTCGCCACTTGTTGTGCGTATTTAAAAAGGAAAAGTATATATATTTAAGTTATTAAGTCCAAAATCATACTTCGTAACCTAAAATTCACATGTAGGGGTCTACGCAGTTTTGCCTAACATGGAATCAAAAATGCCTTCAAATTCCAACACTCCTTCCAAAACCTTCGGGACCTTCATGCATCCATATGTACTTCAGTGCATTCAGACAACTGTATAGCAATGCTCCATATCACCATGCATAACGGAAACAAACAGTTTGATTTCCATTCGAAAAGAAATAATAGAGAAAAAACTTAATCCAATCTGGTTTTGCAGCTCCGCAATCCTTGCTGCACTCAATGTCTTGGTTAGTAGGTCAGCCACCATATCTCCACTCCAAACGTGCTCCGGTTTCGTCCTTCCCTTATTTAATGAACTTCAGTAACATGTTTTGTGCTTGCAGCACTGGCTTCATTCAATAATTGTTTTATCGCGGCCTGATTGTCTATCTTCGAGACAATCAGCGCTCGCGAATTCAAGCCAATTTCCCCGAACAATTCCCTTATTCCAAGTGCATATTTGCCACCAACTGCAGCCGCGAATTCCTCTTCGGCAGTTGAAAGTGCGATGATCCTTGCTTCTTGCAACTCCAACCAGCGGCAATACCATTTACAAAAATGACATTTGCGCTAATGCACTTCCTGTCAGACTTATCAGCAGCAAAGTCTGCATCACTGTAACGCACAATCCGCATAGCCATAGATTCTCCATTGTCATGTTTCAAACTTAACTTTTTGTACCCTTAAGGTATCTCGCTATGCGCTTCGCCGTCTTGTAATCCAGAATGGTCGGTGCATGCGTGTTCCTGGTTACCTTGTGCACAGCGAACGCAATATCTGGGCGAGAGCATCTAGATATCCAAAGTAAACTTCCAACGAGCGATTAAAAATCTCTGATCGTTGGCGTTTTTCCATCTCTGACCATCGTCAAACGAGACTTTAAACTTTCTGGAACGTCCTCTTCCATAACAGGTGGCTTTACTGCATTTGCGGCCTTTAATTCATGTTTATCCAGCATGTCATCGCTCGTAACTTCTTGGTCAATCCAATATCCATCCACTGGATCTCCTTCGATCGCATGCCTAAACCTTTTTTGACCTTCCCGAGATGTTTTAATACCCATTTGACTGAAAACATTATCGGCAAGTCTTTCATCAATGGCAGTTACCAACATGTCGGTGACGTAAACCCCCACCAAAACAGATCCACGATCATCATTCCGCATGAATACACAAGTGTCCGTCAGACACTGCATGAACTTCATTTCCACCAGGGTGTCTCGGAGCAGCTCGTACCAGAGCCGCCCAGCTTGTTTCAGCCCATACAGGTTCCATTCCAGTTTTAAAACCACTTCTTTCTCTGTTTTTACACCCAATTCTTCCAGTTTTTCTTCTGGTATCGTCATTCGTTGGGGTACGTTTAGGTGGATATCGTAGTCTAGCACCGTGGGTGCCTTCGGATATGCACTAGGCACATCACCATGCCGTGCAGACACTTTCCTGATCAGCGCCATAATCAGAATAATTTTCATATTATCGAGTTCCATAACCGTCGAAAACGTAAAGAAAAATTCCTCTCCGAAAATTTGTCGATCGCCCCGGGCTACTAGCCGACGCTCAACAGTACCATCGGTTTTCAGCTTCGTCTTGTATACAAATTTCGTGGGGAGTGACTTCTTTTCGTGTACCTACCGAACAATTTTGCAGGTACCGAGCACTTCTTACCGAGCTCATGACCCTGCAGCTCCGCATCTTCTGCTGCTTTCCACTCGCTGGACAGCTTCCCCATGTGCGCCTCGTAATAGCTCCTCGGATCCGTTCCGCTACCGTAGTACAGCTGCTGTGAAGCTGTAAGTCTGTGACTGCAAACGCACACAACAGATTCTGATCATTCCCTGTCAGGTTTTCTTGAAACACTGCAATTAATCCCAGTTCATCTTGGGAAGCCTCTTCAGTTCCTCCTTCCGAAATATTTTCTGAACCTTTCGGTCTCTTCGTCGCTTTCCCCTTCGACCTTTTTATTGAGATCGCCGCTGCTTCTTTTGTTTTGCTTCTTGATCTTCTTGGGGTACCTTTTCCAGGATTTTCTGTGTTCGTGGGTCTTCTTTGTTTCTTATGCAGATTTTGTGGCCTGAAATTGTGGTGGAGCCGATTTCCAAATCCATGACCGAAGTCGTGGGTGGAATCCGGATACCCACTGGCCCGGACGACCAACTATCGGAGGGGGTACTCCGTCGATCCTGATCAGCATCGGAATCAGATGAATCACCACTGTGGTGACTGATCTGATCCTCCCGGTCATCTGGCCGGTCTTCATGCTCGTCAGGATCTATGTTTAACTTCATCTCACCTTGTGTACCCGTCGATCGGGGCTGATTACACTCACTTAGGTGGACTCGGTGACGAAAAGGATGATCTTGATCAGGTCGGAGGGTTTGACCTTCTCGAGACGGGGGGTGTCCTCGGGTGGAAATCTTCACCGGAGAACGGGTTGGGGTCGACACTTATTCAGTATCTAGGCACTGATCAGGAAAGTTCGTCTGATCAGGCCAGCCAATGAGAGAGAGATATAACGAAACCAAGAAAATGCGATCAATCCACGATCTTCCACAGTAATCCACAAACGTTATCTCCACAAAACCTTTACCAATAGTATTAACGTGTTCCAAACACGTGCGCGTTGAGGGTGAGGTTCGATCACCTAAAACAAACCCGTCGGGGGTCTTCCGGTAAGCCAAAATGCGTCTAAGCGCGTCTTAACCGGGAATTAGTTGAGCAAGAGGGGACTAATCAACCCTGTGCTCCCAATGACCGCACACGTGGCGGAGCGACTCTTTGCTTTAGGGGGAAAATCTAAACCTGTTATTATATATGCAATGTCCTATACCTGTGTACCATACCTCAACTCATGCCTGACCTTTACTTCGAACCTATTTACTTCGTCGCACGGTTGCGTAACACTCTCTTGCCCATCCTGGCTGCACCTTCAAGCTGACCTGTACCGATTCTGCCCTGATCATGACCCGACTCTTCAGAAGATCTTCAACCCATCCTGATCTTCAACAAACGACCTTGAAACCACTTGAGACCTGCTCTTCAGCACTTGTTCACTTCATATATAGTCCGACCAAACCGAGAACTTACTTGCCCTTGCATATCAACGCTGATCAGAGGCTGATCGGCCCTGATCACGATCGCCATAGTGATCGACCAAGTGATCAGGTGGTGATCAGGCTGATCAGCCCTTGATCACCTCGGGAACGCTCTGGGTCATCATCATCACGACTCAACTCATCTTCCAAACCACACTTCCGATCTTTATACCTTGTCAGGACAACCATACAACACCGATCTCGGCTGATCAGGCCTGATCAGGCCTTGCCACGTCATCTTCGGACCAACCAAAGGTTCACATCACTCATACAACCTGTTAATCCACCTGCCCGATCTTCATTCATCATTTGATCTTCATTCTTCGGGCATGACAGGCCGATCAGGCTGTAACTTCGTATCATAGCCAGCTTCAACCACTATACCATTCAGAGATCGGCTGGTCACCTGCCCTTGGTATGTCATGTCAACAGTCACTATTTCTTATTACATCCACGAGAACTCCACTTAGTGACTGTGATAACGATCGTGATCGTGATCTCCATCATTCCGCCAGTGCCTGGGACTGGGCTTAACGACCATACTTGGCTGATTCTTCCACGTCGTAAATATCCGTTGGCCACCACCTTTTCTTCTTAATCGTGATCGACCTTTTCCCACCCATCAACCGTCATATGTTGATGGGTGTTCTATCGTCACCAATCAACGGCCATGTGTGGTCCACTTCGGTCCCAATATTTTCCGATCGCTTCACCACAGCCGCCCCTGAGACTAACTGTAGCCGCACAACGACTGCAGTTCGACTCACTCACTTTTGAACTTCCTCTCTGGTGATCACCATGGCCGACGCAAGCCAATCTCCTCTTCCTTCTTCGTCTCCTTCGGCTGCCCGCCCGATCGCTTCTTCGTCCTCTGTCTCCAGCTCGGTTACCCCTGCGATCGCCCCGATCACGACTTCTACGCCGATCACGACCAGCCTTATCCGTCCGACAACTGCTCTCGCTTCGTATCGACCGTCTTGGAGTCTTCCTGCTCGACCTCCGTCAGATCGCCCTCTCCGTTCCTTAGAGCAGCTCACTCGCCTGATAGATGGATCGGGCCCATTCACGTTGGGGCCCGTGGAGGCTTGTCGGCTACGATCGGAGCTCCGAAGTGCAATTCCCGAGTTGGTCTCTCTGTACGATACCAACCGGGCACTTACGGCTGAGTTATCCGATCGTCGGATCGCGGCTGATACCTCGGCACGTGATTCCGCTGATCTGGCTGCCCAGCTGTCGGCTCTCCGACTAGATCATGACCGGCTTGGCAAAGATCATGATCGGCTTGACCAAGACCTGCGGGACCTGACTGATCGCTTTCAGGGTGTGACGATGGAACGTGATCAGTTGTCAGCTGACCTCGCTGCTCTTCGACTTTCCAAGCCTTCGGACACCGTCGCCTCCTTACAGTCGCTGATCGACTCGATGGCCATCACCATCCGTAATCAGGGTACGTTCATCTCATTCACTCCTTTTGTAATCCGTATTTGACTCTCCATGTTAACTTCCAGATGAACGTATTGAAGCCATGAAGAGTTCGATGGTCGAGATGGTAGATCATCTGCAACGCATCGATGATCACCGTCTCGACCGTGATCAGCTTCTGCACGACAGGATCCGTACTGCCGAGGATGTAGAGCGTCGGGAGATTGAGGCTCGCTATTCGGATGAGCAGGTCCAGCTCTTGACCAAACAGCTTTCTGATTCTCGCATCGGCCGCACTGATATACAGAAGAGGTTGTGCGAGAGTCGGAAAGTGGCTGAAAATTGCCGGCATGAACTTAATCTCGCTCGGGTCAAACTTGAGACCCTAGAGCTTGATGATCGCGCCTGGCTTCAGCATAACGCTGACCTGAAAAATCTCGCGGTACAAACCATGGATCGGTGGACCAAAACTGACACCGGTTCAGGATCAGTCCGGACGGCCTTGCAACGGCTTCCGGGGTTGATCAGCTCGTTCCCTCCATCTGGCACACCGCCACAGTCGCCCGAGTTTGCCTCGCCTTCGGCCGCGTCCTCCGTAACTTCCTTGCCTGTTCGTAGTGCTGATCAGCCCGTGATCAGCACTTCAGAAGCTTCCGCGTCATCTCAGTCTCGTCCACCGGCGACTCCAAGATCAACACCTTCGGCCTCAAGTTCTGGGAAGCGTAAGCAGACCAGTTCATCCAAGCAAAAGATGATTCCCGCCAAGCGATCACGTCTCGTGGTCGACTCGGATGACGAATCAACCGATCTGGACGAGAGGACGTTGTCTATTCTGTCCCGATCGCGCAGCACTGATCGCCGTGCGCAAGCACCAAGTTATTCAGGAGTGAATTCACTGGCTCAGGCCGTTACTTTGCTGGAGTCGGATGACGACGATGACGATGATCTCGAGGAGGAACCGCCGGCTCAAGCTGATCCTGACATTCCTCCGACGACCACTGGGGCAGCGATCGCTCCGCCACCCAATTTTACGGGCGTCTTCATTCCCGCGGATCGATCGTCGATCAGAGAAAACGACTACAGCTACGATCCGAACCAACCGTTCATGGATCTGTATGTCGTTATGCAGGGGAAGCCGACTCCCGCTCACATGGCCACACGGAAACCTTGGAGTGGTGATCAGGTCTGGGATCTGACGCCTCGGGTTCTCGAAGTGCGGCAGAAAAGCGTCCCTCGCTTGTGGTCCCGCCCGCCAGGCTGGATCTTCCCGATCAGATCGCCGGCACCCAAGGACAAGCAGTGGCAACCAAGGTTGCTGACCAGAAGTGCTATCGAACTTATGATCGATTCGGCACCCTGGGATGCCCTCCTGACACCCATGCCCGGGCTGACGTTTCCTGATCGCCCTTGGTTTGTCGAGTTACAAGGACGCTTGGCTTTATATTACCAGGAACACGTGCAAGCGATATGGGAGGCGACTCACCATTTCCCGATCACGCCGGCGATGCGCAAGGATGCGTGGATCGAGCATTACCATCATGCTCGCAAGCGTCGACGCACCAAAACCGGGGCCGCTTGGGCCACGATCTGTGATTACGTCGTCGAAGGAATCCGGCACGGCGAGTGTGATCTGGACGTTTTCCTGTTCCCTGGCGTCCTGCACTTAACTGTTCGTCGAGCGGGATCACGAGGACTCAAGGCTGACGGCGGGGATTGGTATCCCGGTTATGGGCACATAACTCCGGTCGCCACACTGCGTGATTGCTTGCTCTGGACCGATCAGCATGAGCCTTGGCGAAACCAGTTCCGATCGAGTCCCATGGATCATCCGGGGTACAAGATTTCTCGCCTGCGCACTTAATATGGTCCGTGATCGTCGTGATAACCAACCTTTATTTCGTTTTCTATAATCTCTTAATATATCACGATAATTCTTGTTGATCTTCTCGTTCCATTTTCGTAAATCTTGTTCATGTCTCACTATCACTTCCATCTTGTAGGTCGATCGCTCTCATGTGTACAGGTGTAATTCTTGAGTAATATATACATGTATATGCATTCGTTTCTTCCAAACCAGTCCAACCGCCCTGATCTCCACTTGCCCGATCATCATATTTGCTGATCAGTCACAATGTGTCAACCCAGGCTATTGAGATTCCTGGTTACCCTCTTCGTGGGTTTGCATCACCTCAAAACGATTCCTTCTCACCCGATCACGTTCGAATTCCCTCAGTAACGCTCCACAGTTCAGATCACGCTCATCTATCCACTCGGGATCGTCATAACCCTTCCAACGAACCAAATATTCACGGTGGGTCCGGCCAAAACGGGTCTTCTTGCCTGATCGGGTATCCAAAACCTTCTCCACCTCGAATTCGTTCGGGTCCAACGTTCTTTCCCAACTATCCTCAGGTAAGAGAGCCTCGTCGAAATCAAACCTTGCCTGATCGTCACATGACAACCTAGTTTTAGGCCGATCAGGGTATGCTCGGACCAGTTTTAACTTCGACAAGTGAACAATCGGGAAAATTCCATAATCGGTACCCGCGGTAATCAGCCGAGCGGCATGATCACCGATCAGTTCGGCTACACGGAACGGTCCATGCCACAAATGTGCTAGCTTCTTGGCATATCCTTCTTTCACACGATCCAAGTAAAGCCAAACTCTTGATCCTGGCTCGATCTTATGCGAATCGGCCTGATCATTGTTCCGATCAGCTCTTTCTTGGATGGCCCTTCGTAATCGTTCGTTGACTTGTTCCCGCGCATGTTGGTAGTGACGTTGGAGTCCCATGCGCCATCGACGAGCTTCGCGATCTCGACCTCGTGTGCAACCAACAGGGATCACCGACTCGATGGTAGATCGGGGGTCCCAACCATATGCCAGATAGAATGGGGTATCTCCCCTGATCCGATCAAACGAGGAATTCAATGCAAACACCAGTCTCTCCGCATATTCATCCCAATCTTGTTGCGCGGAGTCTGCGACATACATCTTGATAGCCCTGGTCAACGTTTGTACCATCCGCTCGGCTTTACCATTCGCCTGTGGACGGTACGCCATGGTCGCGCTCTGTTTCTGGCCAAGCATCTGATTAAAAGATCGGAACACTTCGGCCATAAAACCTGGTTCACGATCATGCCTGATCACTTCACTGGCTCCAAACCGTCGGAACACACATTCTTCGTAACTGCCAGCGACTTGTTGAGCCGTTCGTGTAGATCCTGCTTTCGCGATCACCAATCCCGTGAACAGATCAGTCCAGATCAGCAGCTCGGTATTGCCCTTGAACGATTTTGGGAGGGACGGTATGTGATCCATCGCGATCACTTGGAAAGGGTAGGTCGCCTGGATATTTCCAGGTGATCTTCCCCGGATGTTTGGCATACCTTTTCCAGTTTCGCAATCCGTACATGTTCCAACAAACTTTTGTATACTTCGATATAATCCTCTCCAATGGAAATGTTTACGGATCCTGTGGTACGTTCGTCCTACGCCCTGGTGGCCACCCTCCAAACTGACATGATAATGGTGTAAGATATCAGCTTGTAAAGTCTCCGGGATCACGAGTCTTGCCGATCGGTCCAAATCCGCATCGGCCTGATCAGCTTGGACATAGTAAAACAATAGATCATTTTCGTCGATCTCGTAGTTAGACGCGATCTTGGCACAGTCTTTTGCCTCGCTCTGGCTCAGCTTCTCCAGATCACCCTTTAGAAACGCCTTCATATCACCGATCCATTTTTCCTCGTCTTGAGCCTTGAGAATTCTTTCGATCCGCATCTCTTGTACTATTTCCTCTGTCAGGCTTTCGCGAGAGGGTGATCTGTTGGGTGGTGATCTGGTTCGTGATCTCGTCGTGATCAAGATCTGGGCTGCTTCCTTTTCATTTTCCACACGGATCAGCTCCGGCAGCCTATTGATCTCCACCAGTTCTTCCAACAGCGCTGATCAGTGATTATCGATCCGGCCTGATCACGCATAGCCATAGTTGCTAAGTGATCTGCACTCCGATTCCAGTCACGTTTCACATGCAAAAGATCGTGTCTTGGCCACCCACGTAAAGCTTTCATAACGCGATCATTCAGTAGTTTCAAACGCGGCGCCTTACAGTCGATCTCTCCAGTGATCTGCCGAATCACCAGGTTTGAATCTCCACATATAGTTACTCTTCCAATCTTTTGCTCTTGCAAGAGATCCAAACCTAGCAGCAGACCACGATATTCAGCCTCATTGACCGTGATACCTGGAGTATAATCTGAACCGGCTGATATAACAGTCCACTCTGGCAGCTTCCATAGCAACGCGCTATACGCCCCTACACCTTTCTTCACACTCGCTGATCCGTCGAAACTCACAACGATCAGATCTTCCTCTGAGCCGACGATCGGTGGGGGTATAGTGATCGATTCACGTGGTTGCTTCCGAGGAGCGACCTCGATCAGGGCTTCATCGACTTCTGATCGGGGCGTGATGCTGGCTGCCAGCGTCCCCAGAATTTCTTCTTCGCCCTTGGTGCACTTAATGATCTCCAAAGTCCACTGAGATAACACCGCTGCCCATCGCCCCAGTCTTCCGTCTAAACCATTCGCGGATAGTAACCACGCCAGACTAGATCGTTTAGATAATACCTTAATTGATCTAGTTACCAGCATAGAATAGCAAACATCCAACACACGTAATAACGCTAGCACTTCCTTATCCACAATGCCATAGTTAACTCCATTCGGTTTTAATGTTCGGCTTGTGAACGTCACCGGGCAATAAACTCCGTCGTGATCTTGGACCAGTGCGGCCGATATTGCCCATTTACTGGCATATAAGATCACCACAGGAATCTTCTCCGGATCGAAGTGTTTCAGTATCGGCGTGGAGATCATCTTCGCCTTTAACATACTGAAGGCTACCATAGCGCGTTTCATGTGATCTTCTGACCCTGGCACAGTTCGATCGGTTGGTTAGTGATCCAATCTCAAGATCCGTTTCAGTGGCTTCAACCTCGTGATCAGTCCCAATTGGTGATTCTCCCATACGATCACGTTCTCTCAGGCCATGATAATCAACTTCCTTCAATTCATAAAATATAGCGGCGTAAATCGAGAAATCCTCGATAAATCTGCTATAGTAATTCAATGATCTGAGGAAGGATTGCATGGCTTTCAACGATCGGGGAAAAGGTAAGTTGCTGAGAGCGGCTAGATCTTTCGGATTTGCCTCCAAGTCTTGGATCGATACGTTATGGCCGAGATAAGCGACCTTGGGTTGACCCCAGAAACTCTTGACCACACTGATCGACAAATTCCAGCGCTCGCAGGTGTCTAGGAGTCGTTCGACTTTATCGCATAGCATATCCCAGGATGTTGCTGTGACCAAGATATCATCTATGTATGATCGCCTTCCCAATACTGATCGGCCCTGATCTTGGTCTGGCTCACCTTCCGTAAACACATCATGTAGATCAGTGGCTTCCCGATCAGCACTGATCTGGAAATACCCATAGAAAGCATTGTCGATCAGCCTCTGGTAGATCTGTGGGGCATTCTTTAATCCAAATGGCATCCGATTCCATTCAAAAAGCCCAAAAGGTGTAACGAAAGCCGAGATCTCTCGAGCGCGATCAGTCATCGAAACCACCCAGAAACCACTAGCCATATCCAACGAACAGAACCATAAAACTTTATCCAGATCTTCTAACAAGTCATTGATCAGGGGCATCGGGTAGACCATCAACTTCGTGAGGCGATTCACCATTCTGTAGTCGATACACAACCGAATATCAACCCCATTCTTCTTAATCACAATCACGATCGGTGATGCCCACTGCGATGTTGATGGTCGGATGATCTTTGTACTCAGTAAACCCTTGATCAAATCGGATAACTTTTCCCGGTATTGAGGTGCAACTTTACGACAACGCTGAGCGATCGGTCTTGCATTTCCCACGTCTATATCACAAACAGCTCCGAATGCGGCTGGGGGTAGGGCGTTACCTTTCCCCATCAGTAAGTGACGCCTCTTCCAGATGATCTTCTTTAGTTGATCGATCTGCTCGGGAGTGTTCACTTCGGGATCACCGACCTGTAGATCTTCCATGGTGACTTCTGGCATATTGGGCGATACTTCCGGC
>MIQA02005379.1:0-11251 GCA_001887855.2 Sclerospora graminicola | reverse complement strand
TCACATGCCCGATGTCGGCATGTGAGATAACCCGTCCAGTAGGGCGCCCCGCCCCTACTGGTGTTGACGTTTTTTGCATCAACAGAGGGTTGCCCCTGTTGATGTCGCTTACCAGCGGACTGTCCAGTCCGCTGACTGCGTGGCGCCGAACGCGGCGCCATACATTCATGGGCGTAATGGCCCATCTTCGCGCATTGATTGCAGTGAAGGAACTTCTTGTTCTTCGGTTGCCGCGGAGTCGAGGCAACTGCAACCGATAGGTACATAGGTTCTGGACCTCCTCCGCCCGTGCCCTGGCGCGGGTGTTGGTGTCTCGGGACGAAGTGTGAACTTCGTCTCGATTGGAAGTTGTTATTGGTATTAACATGCTGCATTGGCGGCATGTTAAAGTCAAAAGGCGCTTGCGCTATCCGACTAACCCCAGCATGCGCTGCGGATTGGCGCATGCTGAATTCCTCCCGGATGCTTTGGTCTATAGCATTCCTCAGAGTCTTTGGGGGAACCCGATAGAGACTCTGTTTGATGGGAGCGTCATTCAGTCCCTTCATGAAGGCGGTGACCTGGCTCGTATACAACATTTGATAACAAATATTGTATTTTCTGAGCGTACGCATGTAGGATCAGCTTGCCCTGCCTAAGTTCCATGAACTTTCACGGCAGCTAAGCTCCATTTCTGGAGCTTCGAAGTTTAGATTCAGCTCAGCTGTTAAATCCTGATACGTCAGGAACGCAGATCCATCAGTGGATCTGCGGCTCATCGCCCATGCACTGGCGCGACCGCCTAGGCATGTGGTGGTGAAATAAGCTTGTGAACGCGGGTCCACAATCTTTTGCGCAGAGAGGGCATCTTCCACCTCTGCGAACCACCTACGAAGGGGTTCACCCCCTTCGCCAGTAAAGGGCGGAATCCGCGCCTTTACCACTTCAACGCTCGCACTAGGTGCGGGCGCTGCTGTTGCTGCTGCCGTTTGGGAGCGCAATATTGCGTTGCGCACCTGAGGATCAACATACATCCTCTTGAAACGGGAAATCGTCTCTAAGGCATCCTCCAGGGTTTTACCACGGAGGAGGGTGATGACTTCGGGCCCTATGGTCCGAATCATCTCAATCACAGTGGTCACAGAACTCTGTGACCAGTTAGGGAAGTTTTCCCTAACTAAATCTTGCGCGAGCTGACGCTCACGCTCACGATCACTGGCTGATGCCATGACAGCCAGCGGCTCTTAAACCTTCGTTCCGCTAGTTAACTAGCGGAACGCGTCAACAGTGGTCGTTTAGACGGACCACAAAGTGCTACCAGGTGTAACAGGGCAACTGTTACGCGGCTTACACTGTTAAATTGCAGTGAGGAAGCGTGCAATTGAGTAGGACCAAATGTAAATTTGGTCCTCCTTAGTTTACCTTAGATAAACTATAAACAAAGACTAATTAATTTATTAATTAATCTCTTAAGTGTATATATATATTAATATATATAACTTAAGGTTACTTGTGGGATAGAAGGTAAGTTTAAGAGTGAATATATTATGAGTGGTTTAGAGTTAATAACTATAATTAAATCTAAACTAATCATACAAACATGTAGTATAAAGCTGGTCTGAATAATATTTCTATCATTAGATTACTTCTTAGATTCGATAATGATATCAGAATCTGTTCTCAAAGTGGATTATAGTAACTTATAATTCAATATTCACATTTCAGTCATTAAGTCTGAAATTGAACTGTGATATTTCTACTTAAATATCACTTATGTAATGGCACCCCATTACATAAACAGTTGCCAAAATTATTCAAGTCATTTTTTTCTTATACTTAAAGCTAGTTTAAAATTGCTATGTTGACTCAAGGCAATCACTTTTTCAGGCCCATCGGAAGTTGCACAACGTTTGCCATACGAATCAGCTGGAGTGCAACTACCAACGTTAGCTGAAGGTTGCAACACTACCACATTAACCCTTGTTTTAGCGGCAGCATCCTCCTCTTGCTGAGGAATCGACAATGCCGACCCTTTCTTTCAAACGCTATTAAATTCGATCTCTTTCACACTCTCGGGTGCCTCATCCTCTTCCTTCGTGACTTATACTGCTTCTCGCTCGTCCACTAGTTGCCGCAAGAGAGATTCTTTATATTCTACAAGTTTATCGCGAATGGACCTAAGGATGATGAGACTGATGTTCTTTCCGTCGCAGTCCGACGTCATCATCGCGGAATTTAAGTGCTCTGTGCTCCGTCCAATATGCGGCATTGCTGCATCAGATGAAACCTCGAGGCGGCTTTTGTGCGAGTACAATAAATTCGCGGACTCTATTCCCTTTGTCTTCCGCACTCTCGTCGATGGCGTCACTGCGTCCCCTTCGTTCGCATTCCTATGCCAACCTAGACTACGTTACCTTCACGCATCTCAATTGGCGCCTCACGATCGACTTCCTGGCGCAGGAGCTCAGGGGATACGCCGAGTACACGTTCCATCACGCGGCCACGTCGTCCAAAGCTTCAGTTGTTGTCTTATATACGCATCATCTCACGGTCACGAAAGCGTATGCGGGCGACCACGAGACGACCTTCACACTCTCTGAGCCTGCTGACCCGGTTTTTTGGCCGTGCGCTCGTCGTCACCGTGCCAACTCACCCGACATTGCGCATTCGTGGACAGATGATCTCGTGACGAATCGCTCGTGGACAGACTTGTGGCTCAATGAAGGCTGGACCATGTGGCTCGAGCGCAAGATTCAGACGCGGATTGCGCAAGATCCGAACGTATGAATTGAAAGCGGCCATGGGGCTTCGGGATATTGTCGAAGCCGTGGAAGAATTTGGCCCTTTATATATGTTAATTTAAATATTTCCATAAATAAACAAAGACAATATAAGTTGATTCGCACCTGAAGTTGTAAATCAAAGAATAAACATAGTAGAAACACATTAATAAAGTCAATAACAATAACAATAAAAATAGGAGTTTGTTCGCACCTGAAGTGGTAAATCAAAGAGTAAACATAGAAGAAACACATCAATAAAGTGAATAACAATAAAAATAATAACAATAGGAGTTTTTTGCACCTGAGATGATAAAACAAACAGTAAATATATTAGAAACACATCAATAAAGTCAAAAGCAATTCAAATAAAGACAATAGAAGTTGATTCACACCTGACATGGTAAACAGACAGTAAAAATATTAGAAACACATCAAGAAAGTGAATAACAATAAAAATATAACAATACGAGTTTGTTCACACCTGAAGTGGTAAATCAAACAGTAAACATATAGTAAACACATCAATAAAGTCAATAACAATAAAAATAAAAAATAGGAGTTTGCTCGCACCTGACAATATAAAACAAACGGTAAATATGTTAGATAGACATCAATTAAGTCAATATCAATAAAGGCAAAGACAGTAGAAGTCTGTTCGCACCTGACAATATAAAACAAACAGTAAACATAATAGAAACACACGACAATAAAAATAAAAAATAGGAGTTTGCTTGCACCTGAAGTGGTAAATCAAAGAGTAAATATAGAAGAAACACATTAATAAAGTTAATAACAATTCAAATAAAGTCAATAGGAGTTTGTTCGCACCTGGCAATACAAAACAAACAGTAAATATGTTAAAAAGACATCAATAAAGTTAATATCAATAAAAATAAAGACAGTAGAAGTTTGTTCGCACGTGACATGATAAAACAAAGCGTAAATATGTTAGAAAGACATTAATAAAGTCGATATCAATAAAAATAAAGACAGTAGAAGTTTGTTTGCACCTGACATGATAAAAAAAGAGTAAATATGTTAGAAATACATCAATAAAGTCAATATCAATAAAAATAAAGAGAGTAGAAGTTTGTTCGCACCTGACAATATAAAACAAAGAGAAAATATGTTAGAAAGACATCAATAAAGCCAATATCAATATAAACAAAGACAGTAGAAGTTTGTTCGCACCTAGACGTGGTAAAAGAAATACATCAGATATTAGTATGAGCATCAATAAAAGTAATTATGCTATCCTTCGCACCTGATATGATCGCGCTTCATATACAGTCATACATTCGTTTACTTCATCCCAACTTGAAAATTCTCTTTCTTCCATCAGAGGCCCAACTGCTGCTTGCTTTTCTCTGTCGTCACTTTTCGGCTCCGTCTTGCGGCTCCTGCCTCCTCCCCCCTCCCCCTTGTCGTCATCATAGCTGCTTCCACTCGAGCGACTACGGCCCCTGTGGTCGTCCTCAAAGCTGCTGTCCCCGCTGCCAGACGTCTTCTTGGGGGAGGGTTTCCGGGTACGTTTACGTGCCATTTTTCGCGCCGAAAATCTTTTTTGTTTTTTTTTTTAATTTTAAATGTGTGGTGGAAGTATACTATACACCGTGACGTTCGCCGGTTAGAGGGCTGTGTACAGTCAGGCGGTTGGAGAACATTCCTCAATCATTCTTTTTTTCGTCCAATTGCAATCGGTCACTGTATCCACTCTCAAAGCAATATTTGGTACTCTTGTAGCATACAAATTTCAAGATAAAACAACACCATGTTGGAGCCGCGAAGGACGGCATGGGTTATTCATCAATTGATCGGCACTCATAGAGATGCCCATGCAGATATGCATGCTGAAGCTCGTGTTGATGCTTGTGTTGTCAGTTATGTTCTCATTACTGGATTCTGATGGAAACGACGTGTTCATGCAGCAGCACTTTATCCATCGGGAGGCTGGCTACCCGTGCGTCACATAGGTGCATCGACCAGCTTTTGTGCTACAATCGGGTTTAAAGATGCGTCCGACTTTGTGGCAGTGATTCAAGATGACGGTACATTGTGTTGGGGGATGTGAGTGAACTACATGAAAAAGTATATTAGAAAGAATAGGGGCATTTTTCTAGTAATACAACAATTATAGCCTGCCGACTATGCAAACTAGATACTAAACGTGACACAAAAAGCAGCAATCCCACAAGCACATTGACCCACTTGGGCTTGACAACTTTCACTTGTGTGTAAAAATAGCATGTCAAAATAGGCATTCTGAATATATGGATTAGGCATTCTGTACCTTTTCTCGACACACTACCTACTTTTACGAGGCTTGACCATAGATGCCCCCAGTTTTCAACCGAGGTGTTCCAGAACAGAGGTGAAGTAACACCTAGTTCATGGTTCGAGCATTTCGTTGGTTCATGCGGATTCCACCCATCTGCTGATTAGCTGATTTATGCGAAAATCTGCTTCTGAATTTCTTTTAAACATATTGATTTTTTCACCCATCCTTCCAAATGTTTGCTCAACATGATGGGTTGAACTTTTGTTTCACGCATTATATTATAAGCAACACTGTAGCAATGACTAGGTGATATACGCTCATCTGCGCACGTGACACAATTCCCGCGGCGTGATGCTAATCGATACGAAGCTCGCCTTTTGAAGGCGGTTAGTTTTTTTATTTGAATTGTGAAACAGATTATGTACATGTATGACGGGTGGAATGTTTGAAATGGCTTCAACGG
The DNA here is from genome assembly GCA_001887855.2 of Sclerospora graminicola. Lineage (NCBI taxonomy): Eukaryota > Oomycota > Peronosporomycetes > Peronosporales > Peronosporaceae > Sclerospora > Sclerospora graminicola. The sequence goes on along the minus strand of MIQA02005379.1, from coordinate 5,748 downwards.
ATCTTCCATAATATGCCCACAATCCATTTAAATGGTTCTTCGAATCTAAGACGCCAGATACATCTGTTTCACGAATTGAACGCAAGTTGGGTTACATAACGAATACATGTACTGGATAGTATCTAATTTGTCTGTATCGTAGCTGTTACCTTCCCACCAGTTTCATGTGCCACGTTAATAAATATCCATCTCAAACAAAAATACACCGGCTTTTACGCCCTTTTTAGCCGAGAAAAAGTGGCAATCAATCGGTGTGTCCGTGTTAGCAACCTTTCTAGAAGTGCACGTAAGCCTTTGTTGACGTTTCGTCCAACTTCTGTGGTTATGTGCAGAAGTAGTTTCAAGCTGCCAAGATCCAATTCTCAAGAGTTTATGTGTCATTTAGAGATTTGCGTCCAGCTTCAAAGATACCAGCCAAAGCCATCCGAATGGTGCCATTTTCGCTTACAACGATCCTTTTTTCATGCCTCGTGCCATTGACATGGACTAATGTAATTTCGGGAGATGAGGGGTTTCAGCACGTTTTGAATGCGACTTCAGAAGACATGACGATCAATCGGAACTTGAGGCGTGGCGCAATCTTAGCGACACATGAAGAAAGAGGATTTAAAGGCATTGATCTTAATGAACCTCCCCTCGACGAAACGGTTAGTGAAGTAATCAGTAAAATCTCTGGTCATTTCGAACGTCAACATTCGTCAAAGAGTATTAACCAGCCTGACGAGGCTCGTCCCAAACGTCAACGTTCGTCGAAGCATCTTGACGAGGGTCCTTCCAATCGTCTGAAATCACCCATTGAGGACGTCTCCATCGAATTATTGGATGCTCTTTATAAACAGGCACAAAAAGACCCTCTCGAACTTTTCAAGGTACTTTATCGCCGTAGCATGGAGGGCAATGATAGTGAACAAAAGAAGGCGAAGAATTTACTAGACTCCCTGTTTATGGTTCTCTATCGAGCTAAAATAACGTCGACGCAGTTCCGAGCACCGTATCCTAAAGATGACGCCTTGGCCGACAGGATTGCGAATGCCTACGCTGAATATCATCCCAAAGCCTTCTTGAATGATCAACACAATCTACAGTTGAGTATAAAAGAATATCTTGCAAATAACGCGGGGAAAAGCAGTAAAAGAACATGAGCGAAGAACCACAATTCGGAGTGACGCGGTAGTCCCTAAAGTGTAATACATGGCATTCTTTTTTACACATATAACTTGGTTTTGGTGCTAGAATCTTGCTAACGTTACAGCTTTATTTATAGATCGATGGATGAACATGGTCTACCTCTTCACCACTTCATCGTTTCCCACCGATGTTGCTGCCTGATCATGTCGTTGACTCTCGAGTGATCCGAGCGTGTTATTGTTGGGAAAAATACTGAATTGCACTATCCAGATATGGTTATTATACTCAGATGCTATCGTAATCATGAAAATGGCACAACTCCTTCCCTGCTTGCATGGCGCCACTATTCTCAGTATATACACTACTATTAGTTAGAACGATCTTGTCCTACATCGTCTAACAACAAGATCATTTGACGGGTATATCATTGTCATAGGTGCCGCAACTAGGGCTCAAACCCAAGCCCAACACGCACCACAAAACCCGCACCCAACCCGCGCGGTTTGGGTCGCGGGTTGACCTGAGCCCAACCCGCAGCCCACACACAACCCACAGTAAGGTAAATAACTTTAACAACCCACAGTTGGGGGGGGGGGCGGTCCGGCGCACTCTTTGTCACTACAATGCAGCACAGCTCGTACTGAAGCAAGGAAGGACAACGTAACTGCGCGGAACATAATAAAAAAAAATCAAAGACGAAAGATTGCCTCTGGAATGGTGTTTACTACAGAGGTCGGTTGAGTATGAGCGTGAATTTGGGCGACTAACATTTGTAAATATTATTCTATGTCGTAGCAAGCAGACGCACTCATCTTGCAGCACAAGGTGTTTTACCAAGAGCTCGCTGCCTCAATTACTAAACCGCAGATTGGACAATTAGCTCAATCTATGATTAGTATAACCTTTATATTCTTCAGCCACCCTCGCAGTTTTTTCACCTCAACATGGGTAGCTTCCCACGCCATCTCCACCTCGTGTAGATGGATGTAAGTAAACCCTCTCATAGTGGAGGAGATAATATTCTACCAGAAGAGAAATCCACGCCTTCTCCTTCCTTGCCAGTAATGTGCCACACAGCCCGCAACCCAGCCCGCAACCCGCAGGATGGGCTGCGGGTCGACCTCAACCCGCCCCAAACCCCGCGGGTTTGAGCCCCAGCCGCAACAAAGAAATATGTGAATCACACTAAACTCACAGTAATATACTGTAAAACCTGTATAAGAATCCCTTGATTTAACCCCCCCTTGAACAGAACCCCACCTGGGGTTAATTCTATAACCCCATCCCTCAAATAGAACCCCACCCAATTTAACATTCCGTGTATAAAATTAATTATCGGTTTAATTTGGGAAATTATAAGTGTACCTCACTCCGTACCTCACTTTTGCAACATGTACCTCAATTTTGCTACGTGTACCTCATAGTTAATTGGACTAAATAACAACAATAATAATACCGGTATTGCGGCGCGCGCGCCAATTTTTGCGCGCAATTATTATGTAATTACATAGGTCAAGAATTGGCGAAACTTTGAAAGCACTTGAGAGCACATCCCGACGATAACTGCAAGCACTGGCCAAAAAGCTGCAGTTTGACCGTGGAAATGCAAGTCTGAATTCATTGTGAAATGCGCAATGCAGTTCCTGGTCGACCATCCCAAGGACGGCGAGCAGCAGGTACTGAGTGTACTGGGCTTTTGTGAAGGCTCGTCACCAATGACGCCCCCTAAACCAGAGGTAATAATTTTGAATAGAAGATCCCGTGGAGACGAAGAATCGAATCTGATATAAAGCAGGAGTCGCATATGCCACATAAAGACAAGATGAATCGTTGCAAAACGCAACTTTCTTTTTTTCTCAAATAGAACCCCCCTCGAACATAACCCCACGTTTGGATGGGGTTATAATGATAACCCCAGTGGGGTTCTAATACAGGTTTTACAGTATGTATACTTGTACTGGAATGTACGAGTATTTTGCAACATTCGTCAAAAGCCACTACTGTTTGGTGTAAAAATGGTAAATATATTTTGTATTACATACCCCTTTCAAATAAATTTAAAAAAACCCTCCAAAAATCAATTACCTTCGAGCTCGAATTTTCGCGCCATAAAGCCGCTCAGGCTGTTATAACAACAGTTCAATATGTTGTTATTTGCTAGCTTCGATGGATCATTTAAAGAATCGATATTTGAGTCAAGCGCGGGAAATGTTACGAGTGTGGCATTGTTCTGCGCACTATAGTTCATTTCGGGATTTGACTCTTACCATATAAGCTAATTTTAACATCATTATCAATGGCATCAAATAAGGGTACTAAGGCTGTTACCAAGTCGGGCAAAGGCCGTGTCAAGAAGCGTGTTGAGTCGTAATCGACGTACATCTACAAGGTGTTGCGTCAGGTCCACCCAGAGACAGGTATCAGCAAGCGCAGTATGTCCATTCTCATTAACGACATTTTCGAGCGCATTGCTTCGGAAGCCAGCAAACTCTCCCGTAACAACAATAACTCGACGCTTTCCAGCCGTGAGATTCAGACGGCTCTCCGTCTTTTTATTATTGAGTTGGCAAAGCACGCTGTTTCGGAGGGCACGAAGGCTGTGACGAAGTTCACATCACCTTAAATCTAAACTATCCTCTCTGTAGCCTTGATCATTGCGGAGCCAAGGCGGGATATTTAACCTGGTGTTTTTGAACACCACCCATATGACAAGAAATACTTCATATCCAAAGAATTAGTATATTCACTGGTGTATCACTCGGCTAGCTTGCCCGTCGAATCTAATACATGTAGACGAGTCTTCTGCACCGGTGACGCAATTCAATTTCAAGCACGGGTTCAGTGCTTGTGGGAGCGTCAACGATAAGACGGCCCAAATTGGGTCCTCCACTATATAAAGAAGATAAACAGCATAAACCGTCGATGAAATTATCTACAAACAGCAGCGTTAGTCAGAGAAATAATGCGATATTTGAAACGATATGAAATAAACCCCATACTTAAAATCTCGCGCTGACACCAGCTTTTGCTTCAGCTTCCACTTTGCATTAGCTGACTGCAATTGGTGAATGGTCCAGGCCAAGGGGGGCGGCTACAATTAATATCACCGTTTAAACTAGCGGTCTGTTAAGGTGCGACACCCCCCGCATATTTGTGGCTGGGTCTACAACAGTAATATGCGGTACAGGATGGAATCCCGTTTTTCGGATCCAAGCCAACGTAGTTTCACCACTTTTGCTATCTCCAGCTCCCATAAGGCCCCAGATCTAAGCAGACAGAAACACAATACAGAAAAGTGACTTAATTAACAAATAGTTCGCCGTTACCCAAAATACTAAGCAACCTACTTATCCAACGCTAAAGTTGCGGGTGACTTCCAGCCATTGCCATATCACGATGCGTTAATGTACGCTGCAAATGCAATATTCGCTGTACAGCACTTGCCCTCTCTGTCCAATTCACAAATGCTGCTTTGTCCCATCTGTCTGGGTTCCTGAAACCTGCATCTCAACACAAGCAGACACATAAGCTTGTTATTTTTATTCGCTCTAACAACATAAAGTAGCATTGTATCATCCTGCTCTACGACTTGTCGTTCTGCCTCGACGTCAGTACAAGTTGTGGTACAATTCACCCCCGTTCCTTCATGAGTTCTCACGACATTATTTTGTCGGTATAAAACCTCTATGTGGATAATAAACTTAACCAATTTACAGTACTTTTTCAGTTTCATTTTATGACAGTTCACTATCACGAGTTTTTACCACTTGTTGCAATTTTTTTGTTGGTTGCAAAAAACTCGTACATTCCAGTACATCAAGTATTCCGGTATAGGATTTTCTCAGAATTGGGTGTACCCAAATTTCACTATTTAGGTTGGTAAATACCCATTCTGGTAAATGCCCTGCTAAAAATGTACCGAATAGTATTTACCCGGGGAAAAAATATTCAAGAGAACGACTTACGATGCGGCTTGACCGCTACATGAGAATCCTAATGGTCTCACAATGATAGTGCATTTTCTTACTGAGATTTATTTACCTGCTGGAAATGCAGCAGCAGAAGTAAAACTGACTTTGGAGATTGCGACGACACTTAACCACCCGTATCGACACTGTGCCTTAAATTATATCATCGTTGTTAGCAACAACTGCTGCAACACCTTTCACAATTACATCTCTCGTTCTTCATTGTGTCGTTTCAGTTGCATTAGTTTCTCACTGATGCTACTCCAATTAATGCACCATTTAGACTTCTGCAAATTCGGCGCTGGGATTGCTACAGAATATTAAAAAGCATTAACAAGGATACATTAATGACTTCGATTATTCCCATTGGTAAAAATCTAGCTTAAAATGTTATTAACTAGCTAATGTATAAATTCCGGGTAATAATTACACATACACTAGTCACAGGCACAATTTTTTACATGTGTTGTTGCATGTACGTAGTGGGAAGATTATAAAAGGAGCAGAAAAAATGCGGTTTGAATACAGTGATGATAAGGAAACAATGATCTCAGTGTCAGGCGAAATGCATTTTGGCGCTCGAAATGCTGAGGAAAAGAAGATTCACAAATATCCAGCTTTTGTCCGCAAGTGCAAGAACCACTACAATATG